>NW_019292147.1:0-58199 GCF_000500325.1 Leptinotarsa decemlineata | reverse complement strand
AAAAAAAATCTGAACGATCCATGCACCAGACACTTCAAGGTCACAACGCCTTGACTTCACTGCACAACAAAAAAACTTCACCAAACAACAACCAATAAAAAAAGCAATTAATACGTCATAGTGGTGGGGGGAGGCCGAGAATCAGCTGTAAACAACTACTCGCCGCACCTCTTCTCCGTATACACAGCGGACGTGCCCAAGCCGGAGAACAACTTTGAAAAGTTGGCGCTCTACGCAGACGACACGGCCCTGCTGGCGAGATCCACGAGCCAAGTGCATATTACAAGATACTTGCAGCAACAGGCAGACAGATTAGAGGAGTGGGCCTACCTGTGGGAAATCAGTATAAACCCTGACAGAGTCAGGCGATACTGTTCACCCGCAGGTTTGAACAACGGGAAGGCAACGTCACCTTCAACGGACTAGAGATTCCGTGGACCAACAAAGCGACATACTTAGGGTCATCTTAGATAGGAGATTAACATTTCAGTCTCATGTACGGCAGATAATTGGAATGGCTAGACACGCCAGACAACGACTGGCACCTATCAAAGGACGCAGAAGCAACATGGAGTTGAAAGTGAAGTTTCTAATGATCAAAACCAACCTCATGCCCATAATACTGTTTGCCTGCACTGCCTGGGGCCAGTGCGCAGGAAGAAGATACAGTCGTTTATGAATGCGAGCGTAAGGGCCGCCGTAAACGCACCGTACTATATCCCCAATAGATACATATACAGAGACTTAGACCTGGACATGCAATATGTGGACGTGTATATGAGAGAACACGCAGAAAGCGTGTTCGATAGAATCAGATCGCACAACAACCCAGCGCTACGCGATCTACACGATGCGTTGAACATGGATGACCCCAGTTTCCGAGAAAGGGACAAACATCCAAGGCCGACGAAACAGAACCTACGACCACCCTTACGAGTCGCTGTCAGGCGACTCCGGTAAGCATATTGATCAGATTTTCTTTCAGCAAGTTCACCGCAGAACAACTCGACCGCGATATCTATCTATCCTTAGACTCACCGAGGAACGCTCGACACCAATAACAATAGCCGCCGGTTAGTTTTTGGAGGCCCCCATGCAAAATTTCAGTTAGGAATAGTCATGACAAAGTATTTTTACCGATCGCCAAAGAATAGCACCTGAAGGCTGACTTTCGACCAAAAGAGCTCAGATGTCAATCTTGCTGAAGTGCCCATCAGTAAGTTGGGGAACGCTCGGAGAGCGGGGGTGGATGAAGTGGGGTAGTAGGTTCTCCGCGCTGAATAGCTGGGGGGGGGGGAAGCTTCTACTTCAGGGCACTCAACCCGGGAGGGGGCATGGGGAGGGTTTCCGGTCTCTTTGTTTTCACTTGGCCGTAGCGGCTGGTCGAGTGCAGAACTCTCTCGGAGGGAAGTCTAGTTTTGACTTCTGTTATAGTTTAGTTGAGACTTGTGCAATCTTTGACTTCAATTATAGTCTACTTGAGACTTGTGTAGTCTTTTTAGACTTCAGTTATAGTTAATTTTGAGACTTTAGTAGTCTCGCAGTTGGTGAGCACGTGGTCGTACTCGTGGTCTAACTTCTGAGAAGCATTCTCAGAACGAAGCAGCTCCTGATAGTGTGTTATTCAGTAGAATATCAGAGTTGAACTAGAGGCATGCAGTATCTCGAAAGCTACTGGACTGTAAGCGTTTTGGAGGACGAGAGGCGAGAAATTAGTAGCGATCTTGGGCATCGACATAGATTCAAAACCGCAGTAAGTTTGCACAGAGCTATTCTTTTCAAGTGTCTGTGAAGTAATTGAAACCCAAAATTACTTCCCAAATGAATTCGTAATGACACACTGAGATCAGTGATACCTTAGCTTTTATTGAAGTTAAAAAAAGTCAGGAACTTTTCAGCTCTAACAATTTACACATATAGTCAGTGGGCATATTTGAAGACTGGCTATAAATCAAATTATCTAAGAACAATTCGTTACCTCGTTCACAGGCAGATGGGGCGACGACAAACCTGTTGTTTGTTGTATGCTTCAGCTTAGTTCGATGAATGATACTCTGACGGAACTCGATTTTCAATTATCGGAAATGATCGACTTTATGTTGATGATATACACTACCTTGCACTGACGAGTGGCCAAACAGCCCGAAACCAGTCTGCAAGTGTGTTCCAATAATTGAAAATCTATTGCGGCAGTTGTATCGTCAACAGCATATGCAGGAATAACTTCTGTGAAGAATCCTCCCACTGACACCTGTCGGATATAACCCAATGGGTTATATCAGTAGCAGCTTCGTGGTATTAGCCAGGGGAGTAGTTGTTTTCTGATAGGTGGTGTCAGTCCATTAACCTACCGTGTAAGGAGATGGGAATGGCATGAACGAATTGTTCTTAGATAATTTGGTCTAACAATTCAACTCGAGTCGATGTGAGACAACAAAGACTTTCGAGTCCAACGAGGGAGATCCCAGGAAGAGGCTTGCGTCGCCGTATTCACTATACCCATAGCGAATACAGCCGGAAGTACGCCAACCCGCATTGTTTATAAGAACTTCAACGTGGGACTCTTTCTGCACTAACAATCGGCGGCCTTAAACGCCCCTGTGTTCCCGGGAACTTAGAATCCTCGTGTATAGGGAAAGTTAGGCACGAAAAGTCGCAAACCAACCAGTATTTTACTCCACGTGATATCTTTTATTGTATGTACGTATTTTATGATAGTACATGCGAGCTGAAAAATGAATCTCGTGCATGTGTGAGTTATGAATATTTTCATTATTGATTCATAGTTCATTTCAATTTTGTTTTACATGAAATTCATTTCCTTTTATATTTGAATGAAAAAGTGCTATAATTCGTGTAATTGAATTGGTAATTTTAGCTATGTAAATGGGACACTGTTGTGCAATAGATGCTATTATTAATATTCAGGCGAGTGGATTCATCTATTGCTGGTTGCTCGATTGATATTGCTGAAAAGTTTGACTTTGAATTTTCATGTCAAGCGGTCTTCGTGGAAATCACTTCCCAAAATAATATCAGCTGAATTCATTGATATATATTGCTAAGTTATTGGCGTATTGTTGGCTGTGGTGCCCACTGAGACTCCAGTGGACCTAATAGTTGCAATTTAGCTGGGGCTGAATAAGCGCCTTATCACTTCAAATAACTAACAAATTTCAAGCAATTCGGTGTGAGAATATTCATGATATTTCATAAATACCGTTTTTTTTAAACGTCAACACCCTGTATCTCAGAAACGAAGCAGAAATTTAAAGACCTTGATATACTCACAGCAATATTACTGTAAATTCTAGAATCAGTCACTTTTATACATAAAAAAACGAATGATTGATACTGTAACCCTTGGCGAAGCAAATATTATCAAGATTATCCAATAGTTAGTTAGAGACTCTATAATATACAACTGCGTCAAAATGTATAATCACCATACCCACAGCCATCAGGAACACTATAAAGTTCTCACTTGGCGTTTGGTGCATAACCCTCAATTTTGAAATTTTGATAAACATACAGGGCTAGTCAAATTCGTTTCTGTACATGGTGATCTCGTAAACGATAAGAGATAGAGTGTCAGTTAAATTATGGCAAATTTGTGTATTTTAGAGACCTATTCAATGATGTAAAGAAATCGTTTTGGTTCTGGAGATATACAGGAAACACCAAAAAATCCCAAATTATTTTTTTGCCTTTATCTTCTTCATTCGCAGACATATTGAAAATCTGTCCACATTTTGCTATTGGCACTTGATGTGTGCTCTCAGAATATATCCATGAATCTTTTATACAGGGTGTCATCTGACTTGGGCCACCCCCATCTTTGAATTTTCAAATACGGACCTGTATTTTTTGTTGTAGTTTTTGGATCGTAGATGTTCGCTCCATACTGAGGAATTGAATTTAATTTTATATTCCGGGATGTTCTGGTGATGGTCGATTATAATTGTGTGAATTATTCCCTTTCGAATTACGGCCCTGGAAATTGGTTGACTGAGTTGAACAAAAACATAATAGAAACTTTCACGTCTCCCTATGTATCGTGGAGTTTTTCGTAAGTTTTTTTTTTTCATTTTTAGGTACCTATTCATACTTTTTCCATTGCTCTGAGCGTTTTCTACAATGAACTTCGAATGAGAAACACTTTTATGGAGTTTCGTTTCTGATGTGGTGGTGGGCGGACGTGCTGACAGCGACCGTCCACAAAGAAGGTACGCGGACGCCATTGTTGGAGACGAAACTCATTTTGTGTCGTGGATGTTACGTCATAGAACGTGACACCATTAAATCAAACATTTTTGTGAACAGTCTGTAAGTGTTGAAGAGAAACAGCACTCCCATTCACGCCGGTTGGAGGCCGGAGTGGACCGGATGTCCATGTGGGAGTGTTATAGTAGATTTACATAACCCCTGTCCCCATTCACGCCAGTTGGATGCCGGAGTGGACCAGATGTCCACGTGGAGACAGGATTTTACCAAACAAATAATTTCAGTCTCTAAAGAATATTAATTATTTTTTTGAATACCTACTAAGAAGTGGACAAATTGAATCGAAAAACTAAACGAATTTAATGAGTTGTTCATGGGCTTAGCTCAGATGAAGACAACCCCAGGTATTGAGCTGGACCCAATTGCGCCTGAATAGGAAGCAGCGGCCAATAAAGACGGAAAGAAGGAAGGAAACCTTTTATGATCATTTGAAGCATTTCTACATCAAAAATATATTATATGTGTTTTAATAAGCAGAAAAAGAAATGATAGCAATGATAACATCCGAAACGAACACCATAATCGTAATGAAAATTGAAATGAAGTAATTTATATAGGTACCCAAAAAAAATATTGGCGCAATAAATGTTCGAATTGGAGTCCTTACATTTTGAGGCATTTTTAAACTCGGTTTTTCATATTATTCATTGCCCTTAATACACTTATTTGCTGCATTGTTGTCAAATCACACAAAATCCTCAATCTCGAATCTTCCACATTTTCTATCACTTTGTCAGTGTAAATCCTACTTTTCAATGTCCACCATAGAAAATAGTCCAAAATAGTAAGATCTGGTGATCTTGCAGACCAACTTATTGTCCTATTATTTGTCTCGAAATGGAAGGACTCCAATTCGAACATTTTTTGTACAAATAATTTTTTTGTGTATATAAATTACTTCATTTCAATTTTCATTATAATTATAGTGTTCGTTTCGGATGTTATTATTGCTACCATTTTTTTCTGCTCATCGAAACACATATAATATATTTTTGTTGTAGATATATTTCAGATAATCATAAAAGGTTTTCTTATTCGGAGTTCATTGTAGAAAACGCTCAGAGCAATGGAAAAAATATGAATAGGTACCTAAAAATGAAAAAAAAAACTCTCGTACATAGGGAGGCGTGAAAGTTGCTATTGTGTTTTTATTCAACTCAGTCAACTAATTTCCAGGGCCGTAATTTAAAAGAGAATAATTAACACAATTATAATCGAATATTACCGAAAAATTCCGAATTATAAAATTGAATTTGATTTCTCTTGGGGGTGACCCAAGTCAGATGACACCCTGTGTAAAAGATGCATGGATATATTCTGAGAGCACACATCAAATGCCAATAGCAAAATGCGGACAGCTTTTCAATATGTCTGCGAATAAAGAAGATAAAGGCAAAAAATAATTTAGGATTTTTTTGTTTTTCCTGTATATCTCCAGAATCGAAAAAGCTATATTCGATTTCTTCACATCATTGAATAGGTCTCTAAAATACGCAACTTTGTCATAATTCAACCGACACTCTATCTCTCATCGTTTACGAGATCCCCGTGTACAGAAACAAATTTGAATAGCCCTGTATTATTACGCATTCAATTGGATACACAATTTATTCTTGCTTTCTGTGTATCTATCAACTGTTCAATTCTCAATTCATCTCAATGAATAAACGTATGTAATTACTGTATTTACTATATTTCAGGAATTTTTTATATATCTTTTTTCCTTCTTTAATTGTATCTTGACTGTGTGAAACTCATAAGCTCAAATTATCTATGTAATTTTACCTGATCGTTAGTTATAAATATATAAGTATATAAGCTTTTTTTTCAAGAACCTCGTTCTTCCGACAATAAAGTATACCTCGATTGATTGATTGATTGAACTCCAGACATATGTTCATGAGAACTTTTTTTCTTAAAACGATCTAACGAACCATCATCCGAAATTTCGTACCACAGTTAGGAAACACCCTGCATCCTGTATAGGTATAGGGCTGAATTCTCTAGACAAGTGCAGGTATTTACAAGCAAGAGAATAACGATTTTATATTCACAGCACTCTAGGATATTCCTCAATAATAAATCTATAGCCAAGACCAATTCACATTCCATCCATTATTTGTTGAAATACACCAAGCTCCAAAAAGAAATCCCACAAGAAATCAAACCAAAGCAATCCACCCTCGTTTGTTTCTATCGACTTTCTGTTCAGCGGTCTATTGGACAGGAACATTGAAATGAATCTGTGATTGAAAGAGTTGTATGGGGGTTTCAGACGATTGAATTATTCAATCAAACCTGTATTTTTTCGTTCCTTTGGAATAGAAAAAGCAATGGAAAATTTGAACGCTATTGGTGAATTTTTTCATGTAACGTATTAGCAACAGAAAGGAAACACAAAGTGTCATTCATGAATACTTCAGTATTTAGTTAGATAACTAAAGAAAACTTGACATATTTCAGGTGATAATAATGATTTCGAGAAGGTTCGCCTTCACAAATTGTACCAGAAAATTGAAGTCAAAATATGTACCACAAGGCCGTTTCTTTCATCATGTGGTAACATTGCTATATTCTTAACCGTTACAGATACGAAGATGATTAAATGGGATTGTTATTTCGGAGAATATAAAAAAATGGAAATGAAAGATGTTATTGTATTCGAAGTGTACTATGACGACGTAATAATTAATATTCGATAAAACGTTTCGTGTCAACATGGCTACCATCAACTTTTTAAATACGGATCTATCTTTTTTATCACAGATATTATTAAAGCGATAAATTCACAATCCAAGGGTATATCAGATTTGATATTTTCACAACGTTTCATTTGAAATAACCATCATCATCAGTGACAACAATCAAAAAGAAAAACAATTTATTGCATCATGAAATTTTGGGAAAAATGAAACCAATACGGAAAATCAAAGCTACATGGTAATCTACATTGAATGCTCGAATTGACGACCTCTTTGTTGAATGCACATAAGTTGTCGGTCCAGACAATTAATGTGGCAGTTTTCTAGCACAATAGATGTAATACTGATACATGCATCTCTTATTTTTTGTTTGAGATGGTCGATATCTGTACTTGGTGTTGAAAACAACTATATCCTTTATATATCCCCTGACAAAAAATCTATAGGAGTAATATCTGGGGATCGAGCTGGCTAGGTGATTGGTCCATTGTTTCCAATCCATTTCCTTGGGAATTGCATCTAAATGTTCCCTTACTCTTGCTGCATTATGGATAGGAGCGCCGTCCTGTTGAAAATATTGTATTTCATAGTGGAGTAGGCATCGAATTCAATGAATAGAAAATTAAGATACATTTCACTATTCAAATAATCATCATAAAAGAAAGGGCCAAGTATGTTTGTTCCCACAATTCCCAACCAAACATTCATTCCGAATTTTTCGTGGAAATTGGTTTCCCTATGTAAATGTTCATTTGTATTATTTCACTTATAATGGATATTACTGTTAAACCAACCATTGTTGGTGACTTTTGATTCGTCCATGCTTGTAAAAAAGTCTCAGAAAAAATAAATTATTGTATTGTCCGTCGATATTATTTCTCTATAAATATTTCTACGTCTTAACCACTTCGCAAAACTGTCCTTCCGTAATCCCTTTAATTGAGGTGATGAATTTTGCGTATCCTGTAGCATTTATATTTGTTCTTTTTCAAAATAGTTCTGGTGGGGTTAACAGGAATCCCCATTACGTGAGCAATTTATCGTAAAGAACAATTTTGATTGGCATAATTTTTGTAACTAACCAATCCTAAAATATGTTTTTACTGTGTGAATTTTCATGTGGTAATATTTGCTTACCCAAAACATTCATTTGATTCCTCACACTTCCAGTAACCACACATTCTCTTGTTTTCTTTCTGTCAAATGCACCATAGTCCTTCAAATTTTTTTCCAATTTTGGATGTTCGAAATACGAAAATTCAGCTATAGATCAACACACATATTCCATTCTATTTGATTTTCATAACTAGTCCTTCCATTACTTGAATACATCTTTGATATGTTTAAGATGGTAAATGAATTGAGATGCTATTTTATCATCTCAAATTATAAAACAATCGAATTTTGACCAAAAACTGATATTTTCGTCACTTCCAGGATTGATAATTATGAAAATATTACGAATTATAAATGATTAGGTAGAAATAAGACTTGAAAGAAGGATTACGGCAATATAAAGATTTCTAAAACGAAAAAGTACGAATTTTCATTGTGTTAGGGTACCTACCTGTTGAATTTATTGGGTTTTCTCAATTATATTTTCAAAATATCGAAAGAATTCACAAAAGAAGTAACAACAGGACCGTAATTTAAAATTGTTGTCACTGATGATGACACTTATTTCAAATGAAACGTTATAGAAATTCAAATTATACCCTTGGATTATTATTACATTGCTTCATCATTATCTGCAATAAGAAAGGTTCATTCGAAAAAATCGAAAAACAGAATATTTAATTTTCCCCGTATAACCGTATAACCAGATGAAAAAAACATATATTATTATTATTATTATTATTATTATAAATTTGGTTATTTTACGGCCACAAGTACCAGTACCTTTCACTTTCACGAAGTAGCTTCGACATTATTGTTCGCGAAGTTACTAAATAATAAAGTAATTTCACTTCGATGTGTTCATGAACTTAGTTCACTGAACTATTTCATGTATTTCGCTGTACATGAGCTTCTTAAAGCAGACTGAATTATTGTTTTGGAGGAGATATCTCCTGGGGACGCCAACATGGATGGTGAAATGCGCGAGTATTGCAGTTCTGATGCTTGTGGTAGATTTATTCTACGCCAGATGTTCCAGTTTCACCTTTCATCATGACTGTTCACATCAGTATGGTGGTGAATGTGGTTAATAGCAAATGAATGAGTGCATGATCTAATGATCAAATGATGGAAATTTGTTCTTCTTAGTGTATGGATTGATTTTCACTATTTCACTAATATATTGACATTTTGCACACATTTCTGCATCCTCAGGACACACAATGGTGAAACTGTCACGATATGACATGAAAAAATGCAAAGAAAGAATATGTACCCCAAAAATACTCACACTTCTATGGTAAAATAGATCCGTAGTACAAGAGTTGACAGTATTGAAAGCAGGATGAGAGATAAAGCCACATATAAATTCAGAAAAACCGGTGGAGTTGAAGATTGGAATCATTACAAAACTCTTAGAAACTTTACTAAATCTTCTATTGATCGAGAAATGTAGGCTCATCTAGAATACATCGCCTGTAATAATGATCATAATAACTCTGAAGATCTATGGTTGATACTAAAATAACTCGATATTCACAATTGAAAACCTATAATGAATCTCCCCTCCAATTTATGTGATCCTAACACCATGAATAATTTTTTTATTGTTTCCCAACAACGGTGTAGTAAGGATGACCCAAATCTGGAACAATTTTACAGTAATGATGTGGATGATTCAATCACATCACTTCTTGAATTGACATTGATCACCGAAAATGACTTGTTAACATTCATGTCACAAATCAAAAGTAGATCAAGAGGAATAGATGATCTCGATAGTTTTCTCTTAAATCTCTGCTGTCCATGAATAGTGCCTGTTATTTTACATGTCTATCATGGTACCAATACCCAGAATTGAAGAACCTAAGGAATTCAAAGGCTTGCGTCCAATGAGTCTTCTTCCACTTCTTCATGAAATTTTGGACAAAGCTATTGCTCAACAGTTGAGAAACTACCTTCACAACAATAATAAATTTCCAATTATGCAATCTGGTTTCAGACCAAACTATAGCTCTGCTATAGCTTTATTGAACATATCAGATGATATTGTCACAGCATCTGATAGATATATCACTGTCGTACTATTGATCGACTTTAGCAAAGATTTTGAAATCTTGATTCATCAACTACTTCCATCTATATTACATTATGATGGACTTTCTCATAGCACTTTGAAATTTTTCGATTCATATCTTTCATATAGGCAACAAATTGTTAGAGTGGGGAATCACATGTCAAATTTCAAGAATATTTCTTCAGGTGTATTTCATCAGTTCGGACTTCTGTTGTCTAATATAATATAAATTTATTTGATATCCCTAAAAAAAATTGAAAAGATTAACCGAAAATAACAATTTTATTAAACAAAAAACTAAAATTACAAGGAAATAACATACAAGCAACAGCCAAAAAAATTTAAATATCAATAAAAACTGAAAATTAAAAAGAATCAGTAACAAAAAATGAAAAATAAAAATTGAAAGATTCCAAACCAAGTTACGTCACGACGTAAGGACTTATTCCTCCGAGATCTGACTATTTATAGGTCATTCTGGTGCTTTCACATATCCTCTCTTCTCTCTCTCCGCTTCATTGCTTTTAGCGGGAGATGACCGTTTGGCGAGAGTTGGTCGTTTTTAGCTTGATTAAAGGTTTCTATATATTACGTATCTCTACGCTAGCTTGACTGAATGCGTTGTTGAATAACATATACGCGGCTTCTTTGAATTTTCTCCTAAACCAGTGTTCCTCTTGGTGGATGATTTCAGCTTGAGCCCACTTGATGTTATGTTGATGGGTCCAAACATGCTCTGCTATTCCGGATTTGCTGGTTTCTCCTCGTTGTGTGTGTTTCTTGTGTTCAGCAATGCGAACTTCAAATGGCCTCGTAGTTTCACCGATGTATGATTCTCCGCACTCGCAGAGTATCCGGTAAGTGCATTTCTTGGAATCGCAGTCCGCGTTCGCTGGCTTGGTTTTTGTGAGGCTCCTATTGATAATGTTCCCAGATCTGAAGCAGGTCCTGATGTTATACTTGGACCCAATCCTTCTTATCCTTTCCGATAATCCTCTAAAGTAGGGAAGTACAAGTACTTCTTTAGGTGTCACACAGGGTTCAGTCCTTGGAACTATCCTCTACCTAATTTACACCTTACATTCGACAACCTGTTTGAAAAAACTCAAGTATCATATGTATTCCGATGATACACAGCTATATTATTCTATATTAATTCCAAATGCTCTGTAATTGTATTCGAAAGGAAAGTCACAGGGTCGAAACTTAGCGATCTGATCATAAAAGTTGATGACAGTGTTTTACCGGTTGTGAATCAGGTTAAAAATCAAAGGGTTCAAAACTCAAGTTTGAGATTTTCGTAAGGTATCAAGAAAAGAGAACCGATTTCTCATACACTTAAAAAAGCCTGGTGGCTGAAAATGTACGATAAGTGGACTATTCATTCTTTGACATTATTCCATAAAGTTATTGTCGATGGAACACCTCCCTACCTCTATAACAAAATGACTTATTGAACTGATGTTCATAATGTGAACATCAGGCGTAAAATGATCCATGTTGTTAGACACTCCATTGAACTATTCAAAAGATCATTTACATTTACGATAGCTGAATTCTATAACAACCTATCACCCGTTTCGGTCGAAATCTGTTTTCAGTTTCAGGTACTGCCTGAAAGTACACTTTCTGAAAAAACAATAATACCCGAATATCTTCTACGACACTTTGGCTCTTGTAGGCAATAGCTGAAATGATTGTAGTATATTTATCTTCCACCTCATCTCTCCTCTTCTTTCGAATGAAATGTTGTATCCGCTATCACAATTACAATAACAATTTGAGATCCTTTGTTTTTTTTATTTTTTATTTTTTTATTTTTGTAGAGTGCAAGAGGAAGAATTAACTCTGTTTATTCTTGAAACCTATTGACGAATTTGTTTTTTTTTCTCCCTATTGTATCATTTTATTTCTGCTGTCAATGGATTCATTTATTATCATTATTTTTTTCACCATAGTGTGCGCTGGTCAGGTCCTATCCCCCGAAGCATCGATACATTCGGGAGGGCTCGCCAGCCCCACACCGTGGGGTAAGTGATGATTGGGTCCGAGAATCATGTGCCTTGAGCTATCGCAGTGAGCCAAGAATGACAGCCTTCTGCATCTGCATTATTATTATTTTTTTTTTCACCGTAGTGTGCGCTGGTCAGGCGCTATCCCCCGAAGTCCCGATACATTCGGGAGGGCGCAGTGAGCCAAGAATGACAGCCTTCTGCATCTGTGCGGCTAAAATTTCTGCTTTAGTGCGGCAAGCCGGTATGATTTTATTATTCAAGAGTAGAGAGGACATAATTTCACCAAGGACTCCAATAATCAGAACAATCATCTTGACAGAGTGATCTGGATAGTCTGCGGAGTTCGAAGAGAAAATCTCGATATTTTATCCGTTTTTCCTCTTCTTTTCTGACGATATTCGTCTCGCCAGGAGCTGAAAACTCCACGACAAATATCGTTCTGCTCTGGTGGTCGAGAAGGACCACATTATTATTATTATCATTATATTCATTAGCAGAACCAGTAGAGCACATCGTTCGTTATATCTTGTTCTCCGATAATATCTACCGCAGTTATAAATGAAAATTTACATATGAAAACCTACAGACCACGGCTAACAAACCCAGAAAGTGGATTCGGCAGTCTCTGGATTGTTTTTTTCTTCTATTTATGTGAAACCATTCTTGTTATTCCAGCTGTTTTGTTTATAATTTTTCAGGTTGTTCGTATACGATTATTAGGAAATTAATAGTCGCTTCATGAAAGAACTAGGTTTCATCGTGGCGAAAATTTTCGATCTTTCGACTGAAAACCGTTCTCAAGCATGAGCAGTATCCTAAAACCACTTCAAAATCCCCTGTGTGACAAAAGTTAGTGAATAAATAGCTATTATATGAACGACAAAAGGGTTTGCTGTTCTATTTGAGGTCCCTTAATTATTATGTTACATTTCCTGGAAACATTATTTTAATATTCCGTGACTAGCCGTTGTTCTGCTCCTGAATTATTTCATTATCTTTTGTTTCGAGACGTAGATACATTAAATAGACCGTTGTTTATAAACTTATGCTTTGTGTCGCTTGATTAAAATCGCAAACTCGTCTTGTAGAAGGTATTTGCGTCGGAATAAGTTGGATTTAGCAGCTCGTGGTTAGTCTAGAGTTATCTCATTTGACTTGAACGCGCTGTACAGCATGGCATGAGTTCTGGAGAATAGAAGTATGAGTTGAGTCGATGTCTCAGAAAGTGCCAATGAAAATTATGTCACAATGTGTTTTCTACTTTGAATGAAATATAGCACTAGGTGAGAATCAAAACAGTACAATACCCCAAAAGACTTAGAAGACGTTTTCGACTTTCTACGTCTCCATCTTCATTCATTAATGGCTGTTTCTTTCATGACAAAAAAACGTAATGGTATGAACGAAATAAGTGCTTACAGAAAGGTACTGATGAAGTAATAAATGTCTCATTTCGAAACTTCGAAACCCGCCATTGAGGATCACAGTGTTCCATATGAGTGATATTTTATATCATGAGTCTTTCATATATTATATTGTGTAGCGTTCAAATGAATGATATCTGATTCGAATCCATGACGAACATTTGGAGTAAAAATAGAATGGGAATAAATAATTTTCATGTTATCAATCGTGTATATGAAAGAAGTTGTTCTCGAAATACTTTCGTGTGATTCAATGTTCATGTAAAAGTAGTTGTTTCAGGAGGTTTTTCCCACAGTTTGTATCGAAGGTAACTTCTATGCTTGATCTACTCATCTTAGTAAATAGTTTATTATGAAATCAATAGATTCCTTCTTTTCCCCCCACATTTTTGTATATGAAGATGGAGAATTAGAAAATCAGAAACTAATATCTTTCGAAAAGTATACCCCTCTCATTTCAACTCAAATAACATTGTGGATTCAGTGAACCCACCTGCCTGATTGTGTTGAATGTTCTACAATTCCTGATAATTGAACAATTTTATGTGAGATGTATGTGAACAATTTTTTCTTGGGACCAGAAAATGATGTTGAATATTTTGTAAACCATAAGTTGGAAACATTTTCAAAATCAAATGATTTGATAATAAGAGCAGTCAGTAGAATAACTAAGAGTTGTATTGATCACATATCTGAATACAGACTATTTTTCACTACTTTGCTGCAGGAAACATTGACCTGTTTCTGAACTACTGTGAAAAAAGGAATGAATGTTTTCAATTTATCTCTCACCCTTCAAATACATGATTTTCAAAAAAATATGTGTGACATGTGAATGAAATTCAATTTCTTTCCTGAATTATATTGTGTAGAAATCCTGTGAATCAGCGTTTATATAAAAGTATTTGTTTGGAAAATATTTTTCGATCGTGTAAATCAATGTTTATATGAAAATATCTACACATCTTTGTGTAGTTAATCACTTCCTTTCTCTGGAAGATTCCCACATTTTTTTGTATCAAGTTGTAGAAGCAGAAGGTAAAAAATTTTTTTTTCCAAAAATTAATCTCTTCTAAAAATATATCCTCTCAATTAAAACAAGATTCCTATGGCTGGGATTTAGTGAAATAAGAGAATGAAAGTTATTTACGTACTTTCATTGATGAAATGAGTGAATTTGACCAATTTCGTGACAAAACGTCGTAATTATGAAATCCTGTGGATGATTTCTGATTTTATTACATTACTAATGTTTGGAATACAAACGGAACGGAGAAAAGTGTTTTTCGTATAATACAGCATTCACATAGAGGTGAATTTCATCAGTTCGAACTTCCATTTTCTAATATTATATAAAATGATTTGAAATCCCTGAAGGAATAAATACAAAAAATGACAAAAAAGGAAACCCGAAATGAAATAAGAATTAAATAATATACAAGTGAAAAATGAAACGATTGAACAAATAATTAAAAATTGAGAGATTCCAAGCCAAGTTACTTCAGGACGTTTCGACTGTTAGTCATCCACAATCGTCTTCGGGTGATGACTGAACTAATTCCTCCGAGAGATGACTATTTATGAGTCTTTCAAGTACTTTCACTTATTTCCTCTTTGAGCTTCACCAATTTAGCGAGAGATGAACGTTTGGCCAGAGTTGGCCATTTTTCGCTTGATTATGGGTTTCCATACGTTGCGTATCTCTACGATAGCTTGGCTGAATACATTGTTGTAAAACATGTATGCGACTTCTTTGAATTTCCTCCTAAACCAGCGTTCCTTCCTGTGTATGATTTCAGCTTGGGACCACTCGATGTGGGTCCTAACATGCTCTGCTATTCCTGATTTGCTGGTTTTTCCTCGCTGTGCGTGTTTCTAGTGCTAGGCAATGCGGACTTTCAATGGCCTCTTAGTTTCATCGATATAGGATTTCCCGTACTCACATGGTATCCGGTAAATGCAAATCCTGGAATTGCAATCCGCGTTTGGTGGCCTGGTTTTAGTGAGGCTGCTACAGATAATGTTTCCTGATCTGAAGCAGGTATTGATGTTGCACTTGGACCCAATTTTTTTAGCCTTTCCGATAATCATCTGATGTAGTGAAGTGCAAGCACTGGTTTGTAATGGCTTTTCTCTCTTGCGAGGCTCCTGCTGTCTTTAAGCCTGGAGTTGTCATTCCGTTGAAAACCATGTTTGATGATGTTTAGTTTTTGTCGAGATCTTTCTTCGTATTACAGAGCCCAAAGCACGGTCATATAGAGTCTTCATGATTTTTTTTTGTCGATTGATGGTGGTTGGATTCGTTGTTCAGATACTGTCCGGTATATAAATGTTTCCCACGTGGTGCCGATCCTCTTTACCGTTTAAAATGGCAATTCGTTGTGGACTTTCTTCTCCATTGTGAGAGTGATCAAAGTTCTTACGCTATTGATGTGTTTCAGAAAGGCATCTAGATAAGTATTCCCATGGTTTCATAATATAAAGGTATCATCAACGTATCTCAACCAGACTCGCGGTTTCTTGTGGGCTTCTTCAATGGCCAGAGTTTTAGACCACTGTTGGCTATGTCTGGTGAAAATGGTAATCTCATTGACAGTCCCGCATTTGTCCTTCAGTTGGATAACAGTTTCGTACACAGCATCCTAGTAATTCCAAAATTACTTCAATAGGTGAGTTCGTACTATCTTATAAGTCCCCGTCTTCGAATAGCTACCTCTGTGTGACTTGGAATGCTTCATCAACCGGAACGTTGGTGTTGAGGCTTTCCACGTCAAAACTGATTAGTTGACTTCTCTGTGACTTCTATTGCCCGTAGTAGTTCGACAAAACGTCATATTGGAGTAATTATTTCGAAAGTATTTTTCTTTCGTGTAATTCAATGTTTTGAAAATAGCTATTTCGAAACGGCTTTATATTCCAGTTCGTGTTTGTAAGTTACTTCTTTGCATGATGTATACATCTTTTTAATAGAATTGATTTTTGAAATTGATTTCTTACTTTCAGGTCAAAAACTTTCTTTCCCTCATATGAAATTATTATTTATATTGTCAATTTGGATATCTTTGAGGATGAGTTATTGGGTATATTGAAAGAATAGAAGTTCATATTCCATTCACTTTTCGAACGAAGCAAATCTGTCGGTATGATGATATTCATTATCAGCGAAAATTTGTTGTCAAACAATCATAACAAATAAAGACGTTATACTACAGGCAATGAATGTGATATTCTGAAAAACATACTGTACTGCTTTTTCCAAACAATTACTTTTATTTTTCCCTATAAATTTCTTTGAAATTTCGTTACATGCAGATTTCAGAACGAAGTATTTTTTTTTCTTTAATTCAGTAATGAGTTATTTTATGTTATGATGTTGATAGGTTTTGACTTCCTGTACCGGTTGTACCGGTAGTCTCTACTCTATACCTAAATTTCTCTTCATGAATAATAACTCAATTTTGAAATTTTGTAAACGAGTAAGCCAATCTTCAATAATCCTCGAATGAATATCACATTGTTATAGCACATCTACAAAAATGAAAATATGTAATTTTAACAGCATTTTTTCAAAGTTTATTTTTGATTTTTTTGTCAATAATTTCAACCAGACACTATTTCTGATATCTCAAATCGAATTGTTGGAATTACTCATTTCCCACCTCCCCCTTTCTGCATCATTTCCAATCTCTACCTGTTTCTACCTGTTTGAAAATTTTGAGTTCCCACAAAATCATCCGATATAAAGTTCTCAGGAACGTCACTGTTCAATCGAAGTGTATACCTCTAAACTCTAAACTAAACACATCGAGTTATCATGATGGCAAAAAAGGAGGCTTTGCGCTTGAAAATATAAGACAAGTGACAATCGCGTAATCGTACCGATGACAAAATATTGATAAACTCAGTAATAATAACGAAGGAAGGACAGTGATCGGGAAGGTTCTTTCGATTTTCTATCAGAAATATTGAACAATAACAAAATGAATTCGTGAAGAGTGGTTGAGGTAGTACAAAATGCTGTGACAGGATATATTGAACTTTGTTTTAAAAAGTGTTAGTAGATCTGTGAACTCATTGACATACATATTTTGTGTCTTTGAATTCTGTAACACTGTCGCAAGGAGGATGCTTTTGGTAAGTCATGCATGTTTCAATTTCATACGATATTAGCAGATCCGGCTACGCGTTGCTATGCCTAGGGTTTATGTCTTATTATATTGTTATAAAGTATTTAATACAGTGGAATTATTTTTCACGAATGAAGACGGAAACGTTATAGCCGGTATGAGAATCCACGGGATTGGGATTTGTAAACAATTGATACAAATTTTCGTTGAATTGATATTGAGCACAAATCAACAGAAAATAGTATACTTTAAATTTCATTTATTGTTTTTTCTTTCAAGTTTGTAACAAATGAGTAAATTACAAAATTGTTGATGATACGTATCACTTAAGTTCATAAATGAGGTAGATGATTCTAAATCAATTATAATATTTATCATTTTCATTTAGGAATATTTTCAATTTCAATTCAGCACTAATCGGTGCACAATATTCTTATTTAACCGGTCTATAGCTAACACAAATGGTGTAGTTTCAAAATTACTTTCATTGGATGCGATATCGCAAATTTTAGTTGTCCCAAATGACGTCATTTGAAAGCAAGAAATAAATTTGCGTATCTTGCGCAAAAATAATTTCAAATCAACTGAATCGCCAGCGAAAAGCGATAATAAAGGTTCTGGCAGAGTGGGTAGAAGTGACAGCACAACTTTTTCTGATTCAGGTGTTTCATTCTGAAATTTCAATGCTTGACAATATTGACATACTTTATCCATTGAACCGAAAGCAATCTCTTGCATATTCGAAAGCAAGACGAACAAATAATACACATGCGGCTGGTCCGCTGTCTCTGTTGTTCTCTTACCTGTTTTGTTCACGTGCCGGTCTTGACTTTCGTCACGTTGTTTTCGTTTATGCTTTCAACATAGCGCAATATATTGTTACCATCTATATTTACTCAATCCAGTCAACTTATACCGCCTTATTCAGCCATCTGATAGAATTCTATCGAACTAACAGATATTATCACTGATGTTTTTTGGCTTTTTCATTAATATCTTTGTATGTGAACTATGTAGTAGAATAATGTAAGTATATTTACTATTTGACACAAATTCGAACGTCATCTAGTCAAAAAATAGTATACTTATTAAATTTAGTGACCGTACAGATACGCCCCCTAGAGACTACCCTCAAAATTAGAAAGTTGAAGCAGGCCTGGAATCCGACAATTCAATGCGAATTATATCGAAGTGAAATATGTGAATCCACACATTCATTTTGAATTTTTCATAAACCACACCTTACGATTTGTTCTTCAAAAATTCCACTTTGAAAATACAGTTTATGAAGATCAAATCGTATGGTCTATTTTATGAAATTATCATAACTTATTGAGTTTTCAACATGTCGAGAGACTAATTGCTAGCAAATATTTTTTATAATATGCCTATTATAGGGATATAACTGACAAAATGGAAGTTATGAAACCTCGGATATGAAGAATAAAAAAATATACGGTACAGTTCGTTTTTTCTTTGTGGAACAAACGCTATTCAATGATTCCTATTGAAATGCCTGAATTGTCAGTAGTTTGATATCTTAGGTTAACAATTATTTTATTTATTTTTGAATGTTGGAATACTACCATTATTTTTATAATATAACTGTTATATTCTTAGTATTAATCAGACAATAATGCATTTGAATAAACTACTTCAATGTCGTAAAACAAAATCCATCCTTTTGATGCCACTACTATTGTTGTCAACCTGAGTCTGTTTGTTGTTCGTCAACCTAGGTATGTTCGTTATCATAGTTCTCATAACATCCCTCTTTTTACAAAACTGACTTACTGCTAACGCTAATTGGAATTCAATTTCTGAGACTTGATTATTTTTCTCCCTTTTTTAGATATTTTATCTTTCATTGAAAATTTCATCTCAGAATCTGAATCACTTGTAGAGGTGCTACTAGATTCGTTGCTTGTGTTTTCATTATTTTTGTCATTATGAATACTATCACTGTCTATCTATTCACATTCACTTGGTTCTATTATTATTTCTATATTAGTAGAGTTCACCTCGCCAAGTATTTTATCTAGTTCATTTTATACAGTATCTGCTATCTCTTTATTAACATTTTCGTTTACAATATTCATGTTTACCTGTTATATTCTTAGTATTAATCAGACAATAATGCATTTGAATAAACTACTTCAATGTTGTGAAACAAGATCCATCCTCTTGATGCCACTACTATTGTTGTCAACCTGGGTCTGTTCGTTGTTCGTCAACCAAGGTGTTCGTTGTCATAGTTTTCATAACAATAACTAGTTCGCTGAATGAAACTTTTTATAGGAGTGTGATAGCCTTAGTGAATTAATCGCACGACAATCTCTCCAGCAATTTATGGGAGTTTTACAGTGAGTATACAATTTTTTTGCAATGCAACTTCGGTTCCATGCAAGAAATCTCTTACAAAGTTCATTCTTTTGGGAATATAGCAAACGTCCGGAAGGCTATTGGTTTTTTGAGAATGTTGTTTATTTTGGTTTCTTATTATACTAGACGAAAGTACGAAAAATTCTAGAGGGTGTTGGAATTTTGATAATAATGTAAAAAAATTACTAGACTTGTCTGGAAATTGCACGAGCGTGCTTATAATTTTGGACTTGCATTGCGTAAAAATTGTAGTGTAATACGCCCGTTATGCACATTATTTATTCCCCTTTCAGTGCTTTTCCTTATTTTTCAGACAATTTTTGCGTTGAATAACAAAAATAATATAATTTGCATAAGATTCATATTATTTGAATGATACTCAGAAAGAATATAGCAGCCTTAGTAGTATTCCTTCTCATCCAGCAAACATGGGATGATCACATACTAATATTTATGATGCACTGTTTAGAACCTTTGGTGTAGTAATGAATATTACTGGAGTTTTTTCCCCCAACACCAAATCGTTATTTTCAACACCTCGACACGTGTCTCGATCACCAAGTGATCATCTTCAAAGAGGAAGATTAAATCCCTAATCTTCCTCTTTGAAGATGATCACTTGGTGATCGAAACACGTGTCGAGGTCTAGGTGATAATCTACAAAGAGGAATATTAAAACCCTAATCTTTCTCTTTGAAGATGATCACTTGGTAATTGAAACACGTGTCGAGGTGTTGAAAATAACGATTTGGTGTTGGGGGAAAAAACTCCAGTAATATACATATACATTTGAAAAAAGTGTCATTTTGCTATGAAATAAAGTATGTTTTGATTTCTAGATGATATATCAAGATGTGTGTTAGATTTTTCTAATATACACCACGTGGTACATTTAATAATATATGACCGTGTAATGGCATATGTTTTCTGGACTATTATAGGGGCGTTACTTTCATAGGCGGTTATGGAAAAAATATATTTTGTCTACATTTAACATATTGAGATTGGTTACAATCTTGAAAATGAATAAAACACTCAATTACTCAATAATTATTTTATCAACACATATAATACATAATATCATAAACGTAATGACACCAAAAATATTCTGAAAATCATTATAGTATAGGGGGTAACTGATACTAATATTGGATCTGAAATGAATAATTTGAACACAAGGACAAGTTTTCAGATTCATTGGAAAAATAACGAAGGATATCTCAACGAATTCAAAAGTTTCGAAAGGAATAATAGATGAATAAATTGGATGTATTAGTCAACTCAAAAAAAATTCCCAATCTATGAATGTTGAGAAAAACAAACTGACATATCTACCAACATTTTTTCAAATAATTTTAGAAATATTAAAAACGTGTAACTGAGGCAAATTTTATAGAGTTATTTCATAAAATAAATAAGTATAGCTCAACAAAGTTTACTTTGTGTCTCGAGGTTGAATATGCAGTGGTACATATAAAGATATAAAAAGCCTCTTTCTTTCAAACCTAGTGTGATAACTGCCATTGCGATAGTTAACGAAAAGTATTATTTTATTCATAAAGATCGGGGTCGGTCACCCGGTGTTTCAATATCGATATTTTTCCAACAGAGTATTTATGATTGTTGAACCTTAGCGGCATCATGGAAATTATATTTCGTTCGGGCTAGACTAAATAAACGTATCCTGTTGATAAGTTATAATACTGGAAACGCGAAAATGCAAGCTACGAGTTTGCATTTCAGCTTCGTGGACAAGAAGTTCGGCCATATTTGAATAGGTTGTCCCAAAAATTTATTAAAAATGAAAAATGACCAATGATTTCGGATTTTGCGATAGAGGAGTTGCAAAAAGAGTCCTTGGCGGAAGAGAGTTGCGAAAGTTAATTGGGGGACAGTGGCGATCTGGCAGTTGTGGGAAGTCGGTCGCGAAAGTGAATTGCGAAAATTAGTTGAAAAGTCAGTTGTGAGAAGATTCCTTTGCGATCGAGAGTTAATTTGGGAGAGTCGCGGAAGGAAGTTGCGAAAGTCAGTTACGGAAGAGGGTTGCGACAAGGAATTTTCCGAAAAGGGATTTTGCGATAGTGGAATTAACGTAAATTGCGGTCAGTGAGTTAATTGTTGTTTCGTTTGGTGACACTTAGAACGGATCAGTATTTTACTTAGATACCGTATCAGAGAGGGAGACCAGAACCCAGTATAGTATCGTGAGTCAATTTGGATTTAGAGAGAGAGAGAGAGAGAGATAATGTCATTTCAATTTTGTAACAATTGTCTTATTGTTGTTTCGTCTTGGGGACGATATAAGAAGGACAATAAATTACACTACACCCCTTCTATATATGTAAATATCATATCAATTAGTACACACGGGTTTACAGCTAAAAAATAGTACCGCGGCCAGGCAATTTCAAATAATCACTTCGGAATGTCCGCCAAGTTCGAGTAAGGTAATTTACTTTTTTGTGTTTGTTGGAAGTCTACCTTATGAGAGAATATATAACATTCCACAAGTTGATAAAGAGATAATTTTTGTTTGAGAATCAGCTTTTTTATGCGTGCTTTCTTGGTAAATTTTGATCTTACCTTTCGAATATTTTTTGGTTATTGCTTTTGTTTTACTCTCATGTTATATTTTACACAGTTAATTGTTATGGTCTATAAACGTACCCATTCATTTTTTTTATTTGTTCAGTAATATGAGCCTCATCTGAAGCTTCCTGTTGTTTTTAATGGCTCACTATTCGAACAAGTCCCGCACCATTTCAGGGTAGTTGAAAGGCCTTTAGCCTCAAGTATTAGCCTCCTGCTTCGTTCCCGAGTGGATCTTAGAAGTAAAACCATCTCAAAAAGGTACACGGTGTGGTTAGGATTCAAAAAGACCAGCCCTCGTGCGATAGGCACGAACCCTACAGCTTTTTTTCGGACCTGCCTTGATATTCGAAATTTGTTGTGAAGAAATCTACATCTGATGACAGCCGCTGCCAAATTAATTTCATAAAATAAATGAATCAGAAATGAGCATTCATTACACTGAAAACGGTCGGTATATTCAATAATAATAGATGAAATCATTTATACATACATATATCGGTTTTATTACACTTGCCTGTAATGAACCTGATGCACAATTTCGAGTTGTCAAAACCAGCTCATATAATAGCCTCACATTTGAAGCATTTCTCACAGAATTGAAGGAATCACTAGGATCAATCATTCGTTCAGAGGGCCCCGAAATATTGAAAAAGCTTCATCTCAAGTGAAGAAAATATTTCATATTCGCGAAACAAAACCAATACTTTGACACAAGTGCGAAACCATATAAGAGAAATTCACACATTACCGTTCACTACCTCACAACCAAGATATCCAGTGATTCGTTCAACTCTAGGATTTTCGCAAAACCGTCAGATTATTGGTCAGAGACCAATTGGACCTTTCATACCACAAAATCAAGTGATATTTCAAAGACTACCCTTCAGGCAACCACCTGCCTGAAATCCATCTACAATACAGAGTAACCTACAAAGCAGGTCTACACAAAGGAATGTTTTTCAACCAAATCCATTCCGTCAATCCAATCAGTAAATTTCTCAAAAATCACTCAGTCTTAACCTAAAGCAACCTTCGTGTCTGAAGAACTATATTTCTCAAAAGAGGTAGACTATTGCAATGAAAATATAGATTATGGATACAATCAATACCACTCAATCGATCAACAAGAAGAAGAAAATTATCAACTGTAGAAAAATTTTCCAGAAACACAGAAACAACTAATTGCTGGGCATGAACCTGAAGGATGCCAAAATTACCCAAGAGCACAAATCAATGACTTAGTTAAGATTAACGCTACATCTATTTCCAAACTACTGTACATCATTCTTCCTGAAACCAATTCAAAATATATGATGGACACCGGCTCAACAAAAACCCTAATAAGTACAAATTCGGCTTACACATTTTATCCACAGCATATTCAAGCGGATCATTTCCAGATACAATCAGCTCACAGTATTTCTACGCACAACTATAGCATAACTATATCTCAATCAAAAGTTTTCAGAAGATCCGATCCTTGCCAAAAATTTTCGATTTCAACCCCAAATACGATGAACTAATTGGAATCGATTTGCGGCGAAACATTGGAGCATTAATGAACTTAGACCGGAACGAGTTGCTAACAAAAAAAAACAACCATTTCACTTCATTTCAAAGGAGAAAAAGAGAACCAAAGGAAACAAAGAGTAGAAAAAATCAATTTTCCATATGGAACTTCTCCCCTGAACTGAACACATTGTGGAGAGAAATGCCAGCAGCATACGTTACGGATGATGCCGGAAAGGTTTTAACAACAATAATGAACCCAACAAATGGGGAATTGAT
Organism: Leptinotarsa decemlineata; assembly: GCF_000500325.1. NCBI lineage: Eukaryota > Metazoa > Arthropoda > Insecta > Coleoptera > Chrysomelidae > Leptinotarsa > Leptinotarsa decemlineata. Next base: position 33,692 of record NW_019292147.1, on the reverse strand, counting down.
TATAGACCTATTTGAACTGATTAACATCTAGCCTATCGGAATTTACGAAGTGTACAATTTTGAAAACTCAAACTTCACAGGAAATGAAGAATTTTATGAAGAACTATGAAACATAAAATTGGAAAATTTTCGGCTAGATCACATTAAAGAAGAAAGAAGGAAAATTCGTGAGCAAATTCCTCTGGCGTTCAATAATAAAATAAAGCATACCATCAAGCTGACAGAAGAAACTCCGATATTCACTAAATCATACAGATATCCCCAAGCTCAGCAGCAGAAAGTTCATAATTGAATAAAATCAATGATACAACAAGTAATCATACAGACGTATACATCACCTTGGAATTCACCATTGGAAATTCAATCTTAAGACAGTGGATGATAAATATCCACTTTCTAATATCACCGATATATTGGATAAGCTAGGCTAAAGTCAATATTTTACCACTTTGGATCTCTCTTCAGGGTTCCACCAACCTCTTCAAAACATTGAGGAATCACCTCCATTTCGACTCGAATCAATGAATCTTGACAATTTGAGGAGTACCAAAAATCAGATGGACCATGTACGGGGATCTGTCTCGCAACATACCTGATCTCAGTTCATCTAACGAAGAAACTTGGACCGCCCAGAAGAATCAGACAGGACCCCGATACAGAAAATCAGTTTAAAAAAAAATTATTTAAAAAAATCAATTTCGATAGCTCCCAAACTCAATTACCGACTTCCTATTACTTCACCAATTCAGGAATTCCAATGATTGACATGAAAATACTGCTTTGTAATGACCACAATTTGTTTTCTGATACTCAGTGAATCGAAACTCTAGAGCAATTTTTCCCGTTTTTCAATAAAATAACACTGTTTTTACAAGACATTATTTCTCTTTGGAATTTTTTTTGAGAATATGAGCTATATAGGTGAACAACAAGTAATTCGAAAATTATAATAGCAAATATAGTTTCAAAAAATATGTTTTGTTCCGGTTGGTTTTCGGGTTTTGCCGTGGTCTTTGATTACAATCTCCAAACGTTTCAACTGCAACTGCGGCAGTCATCTTCAGTGACGTGGTCGAAGTACTCTCATTAACATTCAGGTTCTAGTGCGGGTGTTTTCAGTCGCAGACCCAGTCCAGCCTAGAAACCTATGCGACTGTATTTCAAACGGTAATTTACGCTATTAAATTATGTGTAAAGACATTGGAAGAATCCAGCCTCATACACAAGTCAATAAAAATATTCTCCGACAGTTCTTGGCTCCTACTGAGCAACGTCTAAATTGGTAGCAAATTGCCAATAACGACTCTCCTAAATAGAAAGACTTAACAGATTATCTCTGGTCTGGATTCCTGGTCATACAGGCCTGGAAGGCAATGAGGCTGCTGACTCCCCTCCCTTGCAGAGGATGGTACTGCAAGCAGCTTCACCGGACCAGAACCTGTCATTGGCATCGCTTTAGGCTTTGCCAAACAAACATTGAACACCTGGATGGCAAGAATATGTATGGACTTCTGGCAGAATCATCCAGGATTGACTCACTCCAAGGCGTTTTTTCACCCTTTGAAGCTTGTTGCAGATGTGAACTACAGTAGGGATGAACTACGATGTCTAACAGGCCTCCTCACAGGTTACTGTTATCTAAATCAGCATATGCAGAGACTTGGACTGTTTGGAAAATGATAAAACAGCGGAGCACATAATTTGTGCCAACTGACCTGAAGACTACTCACCATACGAACCAATCGGTTTCGTTAAGAAGCTGAGTTTATTTGATCAAGTATGAATAGGTGTGAGCCATAATAAACCCTTGCGGGTTGCGGTGGAGGGTTGAAGTAACCTACGTACTTTTGACCTAACCTAACCTAACTCTTCTTAACGTATCAGCTGAGTTTCGTAAAAGTACCTACTCCGCAGTTGCAGTTAAAACGTTTGAAGATTGTAACAAAAGAAGATTATGGCAAAACGCTCTGATATATATTATCATAAAATGAATTTTGAAAATCCAAATATTTTAGATAGAGAAACCAATACAACTAAAAGAATATTTTTGGAAATGATACATATTAATAACGAAAAACATTCAATGAATAAACGAACTGATATTGATAGTCTTAGCAAGATTTACTCGTACCTACTGAAATATGATAAAGAAAATAAAAGATCTAGTAATTCGAGTATCATTCAGAATTTTCGTACTTGACATTGTCAGCCAGAAAAATTTTTATCAACTGTCATTAATTAATGTTTTTCTATCTGTTTTTGAACCATTTTATATTTTATTCTCACGTTAGTAAGTTCTCCATATTTATATATTTTTTACAAGATATATAATCTTGTTGGAAATAATAGAATGTCCCAGCTCAATTTCCGACTCTTTTCGCGATTCTTTGATGTTGTAAAACCTATTCATCTATTCAGTTCTGTTCACGAATTATTTTTCCCAGCTCATTTTCCTCTGAAGTAGAGACCTCCAGTTCATATCACATGAAATTAATATGAAATTCTAATATAGAAGATATGAAATAAAATTCGCCTTTGAAGTGCTCAACGAATGAAATTAAGTTGGAGAATAACAAATTTCAATATTGTTCATTGCCTAGGTAGACTCCAGCTTTGATGGCTTTGCTCGATTGATAGTTCATAATTTTCCTGTTACTCTCTTGAGAATACAGAGAGCAGGTGTAGAGAAGGGTAAAATAATCTAGCTAATTGCATCTTCAATCAGAATGATTTATGTCCAGGCTCTGCAACAAATATTTCATACCAAATATTTCTTAATTTTCCTAGAAACTAATTCATCAGTCGAACAAAATATACTTGATTTCAATTAATTTTGGGAAACAGTTCTTTACACGAGGCGCCATATAGAAAACTTCCTAACTCTGGGTTTCCCTAAAAAAATCATTATATTTCTCTTCCATCTCTCAGAAGAGAAAAACAAACTCTCACTTCGCAAAAACCAAACAACTTCAGCCCTATACATACACCACATCGATACAGTTCATAAAATCGACTTCAACTACTCAAACAGAAAGCAACTATACTACACTGAAAAACTAAAACCATAAGAGACGTAATCGAAATTGATTGCGTCTTGGTCCGAAGTGATTACTGGCGGAATCTTGGGTCTCAAGAAACAGATGAGTCCAGTTGAAGGAGTGTAAAACCAAAGTTTTGAATTCTAATAGATCGATGGATATCGTAGAAAATCATCATGAAAAATAAGAATTATAACTTTCTATGTTTTTATATCACTTTCATTTGTAACTAACGTTATACAGTTTCGTTCTACAAAGACATTCCCAAACGAATATAATAAACATTATGCAGATGAGAACTGAAAACTCAATTTGAAATCTTTGAAAATTCATAAACATAAGCACTACCGATGTAATCTACTAAATGACAAAATCGACCTGCTCTACTCGCCGGTTTTCAAATTCACAGGTAAATGAAATTCAGGTAATGAAGTCGTTAAGGACCGTCACTTATCACCAACTGTAGTTGTATAGGTATATAAGGGTATACATTTGTTATTATTTCAGTTTATTGTATTCGTTTGACAATGTCCTTGTAGGAGGAAACTACAGTAACGTTAGTTACAAATTGAAGTGGTATAAAAACATAAAAAGTTTTTGATTCCCATCTTTCACGCTTCGAGGCAACAACTGGAAAGAGTAAATGATTTCGGACCTCGTACACAACAAAGTTGGCCTACAGTGACAAGTGTTGAATAGGGGTGCAGCATTTCTAGAAATTTCTGTAACAAGAACCGCGTCCTTGATTCCGCAAGTCAAGGGCTAGTCATTCCAACTGGGCAAGGGTGCCGCTTTTCTACTCCAGATCAAGATACGCGGAAACGGTATTGATAATCGAAATGAAAAGAAATATCTTTTTTGAAACTTTCACAAATTTAATTTTTAAGTTCACTGTATCGATTCAAGATGACCAAAGATATAAAAGTCGTTTCACAACTATTTTTATCACTTTTGAGTGCTGTTTAAGCTCCGTCAGAGTGAAATCCTGGAGGGACCTGGATTTCATCTTCTTTCGGTACAGTTGCTATAGCTATAAAATCAAAACATAAATAATCTTAGTCTAGGCACTAATATTATCAATATCCGAATCTAATAATAAAGAAGTTGTTTTATGCGAGTTAATATCTGAAACGTATAAAATTACAAGTGATAACAGCTTCCTGCGAAAAGTGCTGATTGTGCAGTAATCAGCAAGATGAACACGTGTGTTTCAGACAAAGCAATTGTTGACATTTTTCAAATAGTTTATTCCATATCAAACATATAAATAGACCCAGAGAGGTCACAAAGTCGTTCATTAACAATTATTCGTTCTTAACGTATCATCTCCAAGAGAAAGATTCCTCTTGAAAATGATCCATTGGTGATTGAAACACGTATCGAGGTATTAAAAATAACGGTTTGGTGTTGGGATGAAACTCCAGTAATATTCATCATCAAAGGTTCCAAATAGTGCATCACACTATTGGTTCGCAAATTTGACCGATGTGGTGGTATTGTGCATACAGTTGTACCTGTTTAGTGATTACTTTAATAAGTGTATAATGGTTTACATTTCTCAAGACATAATTGGAAATATCATAATAAGGAGTGGGAAAGTGCACACGACGGGCGGCATGTCTTTCTGACGTAATGTAAGTCACCGGTATGTGCTTGATTTGGTTAAGTTTTACAAAACTGATTCAGTGACAAATGAGACAAATTCAGAGTACTGAATGAAACAGTTCAAATTGAAGTTTTGGAAACATTTGCTGGAGAGCCTTCAAGCTTCTCAAGATCAGTATCAGAACAGATGAGAATGTCACGCGAAACTGTAAGAAAAGCATTGAAAATGCATAAACTTCATCCTTATGAAATCCAGAATCTTCAAGAGCTCCACGAGTATGATTATGATAGAAGAATAGAGTTTTGTGAAATCATTACAATATCATCCCGTATCTTCTGTTGAACATCTGTTTTAGCGATGAGTGTTCATGTTTTCTGAATGGCAATGTTAATAGACAAAATTGTCGCTATTCTAGTGACGAAAAGTCATATATTTTTTTGGAATAGCATACACAACAATCACAAAAAGTTATTGTTTGGGATGGTATTCTTGGAAATGGTGCATTATTGGTGCATTATTTCTGGAAGAAAACTTGACTGGCAGTCCGTACCTTGAAATGCTTGAAGAGACTATTGATCCTCTTATAACTCACGAGCTAGAAACTCAAATTAACGCAGAGGGTAATGAACTATTGCAGAAGGATCTATTACATTTTCAGTAGGACGGTGTTTCACGTCATTATTTTCTTTCCGTCCGACAGTGGTTAAACGAGACATTTTCGGAGTCAATACAATAATGCATCTCACGACAGGCAATTTCTAATTACATGTGTAAGTTTAGAACGCTATTATTCGGAAAATGCTCATCAAAAATAATAAGAAGTCAGGGTACCATCGAAAGCAAAATTGAACGCCAATCAAAATGATATGCCATTCGACCCCTCCTAGGGGGTTGAACCACGAGGGCAACAAATAGTCTTCGAAAGGGTACGAAATTTTCAAATTGGTACCCTTTATATGGAGATGATATTTTCAATTCCTTCTTCATCAAACCGATTCACTTCTATAATATCTCTGTATTGAGTCAAATAATTCAATTGTGTAATGAAGTTTATAATTAGTGTAGTCAACTGAAATGGTATCAATCGTAATGTATACTCTCAATCGAAGATAATTCTAAAACAAATTTTCCTATCCTTCGTATTGATCAAGTTCAGTTACAGATAAAAATATTATTGTTAAACAGCCTGAAATGAGTTCAGGTCGAAATCTGTCTTCGTCATTTCCACTACTTTCATTTCTTCATGCTATGAAATGCGGCAGGAAATACAAGAGGTTTTATGACATGGAGTCTCATTAATTCGCTCTATGCAGTCGGTTTTGTCCGGCAAACGACTAGTGCCGTCGAGTACACATTATTCATGACATTTGAACAGGCTATGTCATGTACATGATTATATAAAAAGACCTCGTGGACACTCCATTATGTTTCTGCAATCTACAGAGTGGAGAAACTGCAAGTATGCCAGGAGTCTCTTGAACTCCGACCTGGTGTGGGTCTTGAATTTTGTGCACATTTTGGAAGTTTTGGTATGATATGCATGTTATTGTTTTCAATACCTATCTGGAACCTCCTGTCAGCTACCTCTTCGCTGGTTTATCATGATGAACATATTTGGATAGGAACTGTCACAGTTTGACGTTAGAATATAACTTAATTTCCAGCGATTCAAATCCAATGTGAATCACTACTTTCGCACAGGCACCGTTCTCTGAGCGTCTTGAGGATTTCCTGTCGTGTCTGTGTTTTGTTCAAAAATAATATGATGAATTCGAATTTTATCAACACGAATTTTTTTGTTTCTTTCAAACCTCATGATTCGTCTTTGAAATCCTCAGCATCAAATTTTCAATTTCACTTCGGCACTTCCAGAAGTTATTTAGGAGTGGTTATTGACTCCATTGTGATGGAACTTTTTGGAATATGTCGAACTTGGCGGTTGATCTATATCCATAAAAAACTAATTTTTCCACTAGCATTTTATGCTTATTCAATCGTGATCATGTAATATCTCACAGCGTTCCTGTTTTCATTTTACTACTTGTTCTCGTATTTTTTTAGGGGTCTGATTATAATGAGCAGCTATTCTTTACTCCACCTTCGTAACTCAAGAATATCTTAAGTTTCCACCAATAATTTCATTTTGGATGCCATAAAGCAGTGAGTAAATTCAATTCATGTAAGTTGCGAATACATGTTCTCACTCTTTGATGGTAATTTCGAACGAACCATCATATATTGATTTCATAAAATATTAATATTTTGAGAAATTGAGCCCCGTATCTCTGGTATCTGTAGAGTAGGGAGGATGAGTGTAGACTCACAGCACTTAGGCCACATGTGACCCATTGTACATCCCCCCAAGGAGTTGTCCTCCTTGGTTATCGTTCATTCTGTCCTTTCCAGGAAGGTGAACAGGTCATTAGGATACATCTCCTTGATATTGGCAGGTGTAGGCCAAGACTCGCAGAACAAACACTCTCTTCGGCAACCTTGAGACGTCTCACGGTGGCCTCTGCGAAGGTTTTGGAAGGTGCAGCAATATTACTGTAGTTGCGCGGCTTCTTCAACCTTCTTGGAGTTCTCTCCGTGGGAGTGCACAAGTGTGGGAGCTTTCTTGCAGGGGCAGCCGGTTTCTTACCTTTACTCAAGGCGGAGCTCTTGGCACCCGCCGCAGAAAGTGCCCTTGCTGTTGGAGGTGATCTGCTATGTCCAGCCTCATTCTAAGCGGTAGATTGGGGCAGACATTTCTGTTCCTCCCCAGCCACCGCCTTAGATTGAGGTGAGCACTTCTGTCCAGCCTCGGGATTGGTTTTTGTTGTTTCTGTTGTTTCATTTATGTGTGTTTCTACGAGTAGCACGGGAAGAGTTGGTCACCTCTGGCAGAGCCCCGCATTACTGGAGGTAGGCTGATTACAAAGAGCTTTCATTTAGCATCCAAGGGGATCGTTTGTGACTGCATATCACCCTGCGGCCATTCAGCTGTCGGCGCGATTCCTTACACCTTAGCTTGGGTAGGCTGATTCACGGTGGCATGTTTTGCAAAGGCTTTTGGGGGTTTTAGTTCCCCTCACCCTACTCATTTCTGCCAATGACCAGGAGTCTGGCGACCCCGTCCGTAAGGCCACAATTGAGTCCCGTTTTCGAATAAACCTAACGAATTTCCTAGACAAATTTATAGAAGAAGTATTTCGGGTTTTTAATGTCAAGTTTCTATCTCTCTCTTTTCCACATAAACTATTCCGAAAATTGAACGTGAGTCAATTTGTAAAGTTTGATTTTTCATTTAATTAATTGATTAACTGCATCAGTTTGGTATACTGGTTCACCATACCGATAATGTCTAAAACCCCACTAACTTTTTGAAAATCAAAAAAAAATTACTGAATAAATACAGTTCAATCTATAACACACTGATTATTCGTGAAAATCATCGACAATCCATACTGCTTTGTTCATTTTGGACAACATTCAGATAAACAAATGTGAGGTTGAGAATCTTCATTGCTAGAAACGTACGTTTATTTGAAGATATTTTACATATTCATAATGATTTCTTTCGAAGTAATCCATTATTGTTGAAAAAGTAACGAACGAAATGGTTAATTCTCGCTGTCGCTCATGAAATTATTTGCAACTTGTCTACGTTGTGTATTTTCATCATACATCAAAAGAATTTATATTTTATGAGAGATTACAAAATTGAGGTTAATTTTGATACTTAATACTATAAATGTTATTTGTGATGACTCATATACTTTTTGTTGTAATATGCTCAGTCTGGGTTCAGTATCTCCATTTTGAGTACTTTATCAGTTGGATCTTTCTGATTTCTTTCTTCAATTTTGAAAAGCGGATATAGTATCATATTCAGTGAATGCATGAATGGAAAAGAGATGACGTATTGTTTCACAACATTATTGTGACGTAGCTGAGAGCGCGCGAATGTACCGTGATTTCCCGCCACTATAGAAGCAGCGAAAATGATGCTACCGATTCCGACGGAATTTCGGCGAAATTTTCTAGCGCGTTCGATTACGATATATGAACGCTAGCCGCGAGCATATCGAGATAGTCAAGTGATCTAGTAAGGCGATAGACATTCGAAGTTTTTGTTGTATTTAAAGTGAAATGAAGTTGAGTTTGATTATTCAGAGTAGTCAATTATTGGTCAACCCACGGGGAAAAACGTGACAATATCATACTTACTGCTTGAACGATTGGTATGAATGGTATCGATCCTAATTTCGAGTAATGTATGAAAGCTAATATTTGTAGTGAACATAATTTGAATTAGAGATGTTTCTGCGAACTTTCGTGTGGAAAACTTCGTTTTTCCTCAAAAAGTAGACAAAACTTCTAATCAATATCAAAAACGTAGCTGTTCATTATGCTGGGGATATAATAATCTCGATAGATAAGACAGAACCTCCGTACATGAAAGGAGTTTTGTCATTCATATGACGAAACTCCTTTCATACCAACTGAATTCTACTGAATTTGTGCTCTACATTAATAACAATTTGAAACATGTGATTTTTCGTTTAGATATTGACCAATTATTTTACCTGAGTTTGAACATCGTGAAAGAAAAAATTTACCAACTCATTGAATAAAAATGTAAAATTCATTCTTTACACATGAACAATTTTTTTTAACCAAGTTGTTCGATAGGTTTGAGAGTATAATCGACACTAAGTTCACAGAAGGTAACCTAAATTATAACATCAAATATTTTGAAATCTAAACGTATTGATCAAATCCATCTGAACGAAGAAATTGAATTTGCGAAACTAATTGAACAAAAAGGTATACAAAAGCAGACAAAGATCAAATTGTTATTTCTATAGATGAAAAAGAATAAGTTAGTGAAACTCCCAGTCGATAAAGCTATTCGTGGATGAAATAATAAACGCGGGGCGGTGATCATGAACACACGACCACCTAAACACCATTCCCTCATCAAATAATATAAAACTCATTTAGCAATTAGACCTGTGGTGGAGTCTGTAACGGCTTTATCCGTGAAAAAATCAGAAATGCCCATACGAATAATTTGAATTTACACTATTTCAAAACCGTCATTGAGTATGAACAATTCATCAAATTACGTAACACCAATTTTCCAATTAGACCTGTGGTGGAGTTTGTAACGGCTTCATCTGTAAAAATTTCAGAAATGCTTGTACAAATAATATTCAAATTCACAGTATTTTCAAACTGTCACAGTGAGGATGAACAATACACGTAAATTAGTGCAATGCATTAGAAATTACATTTCTCCAGTTGGGACAATTGGACTGGTCGAGCGTCTCTCAGTCCTACTTACCAATTGTCTGTCTCGAAATCATTTGGAATTCAATGAAAAGCTTGATTTATTCTGTGAAATGCTGATGATGGGAAATCTGTTGAGTCCTTTTTGTTAGCTGAAATTTATATGAACTACCTTGAAAATGTAATGGAGTTCTATCCCAACACTAAACCGTTATTTTTAGCACCTCGACACGTGTTTAGTCACAAAGTATTCATCTTCAAGAGAGGTTTATTCTTCTCCTCAAAGAGGATCACTTGGTGACTGAAACACGTGTCGAGGTGTTGAAAATCACAGTTGGACAACTTTGTTGTATTTGGTAATTTCATTTACCCAGCAATCGAACTCACCTGTGAAATGGAAGTGAATATTTTAATAAATTCCACAGACGTAACTATCACTGAAATTGATGAAAAATGTGATTTTGCAATTCTCCGCAAACCATCTCATATGGACATTTCCATACATAATTTGTCGACTCATTTCCATCAACATAAAGTAGCAGCACATACTATTGAAAATTACATTGGCAGAACGTAATTTTCAGAACGAACTGAATTTCATAGAACAAATCGCTGTCAACAAGTGTTGAAAAAGTAGATATTTCCGATTCGATTTTCTTCGAAATATTGCTAATATAAGGCATTTACCAGGTTTATACCACTTCAAGCATACTTCGACGATCTGGTCTGTGGCAGGTCGAGCACCAAAATGTGTTCTTCGACCAGGGCCTGATTGTCTTTTCGAGACCACGGTATATTTTTCTCCAATCTTGTGAGGACCTGATGGGTCTTAAGGCTATAACTACCTCCGACCTACTTCCCTAACCACACTGGTGTGTAGAGTTCCAGAGGTGAGCTCTTCCATGACTGCATTTTACTAATTGCATCCACCATCCAGAAGACGGTTGTCCTAATACTTTAAGATGACCTGTAGCTATCCCATCAGGAATTATCAGCCCTGAAATCGTGTCTCTGATCATATTCTGGAATATCCTTTGAGGCAGCCATAATTATATTTTATGAATGGATTCTACTCCATTGGTCTATATTGAGGTTTTCAGATGTCCAATATGTTAGATTCCCCCTTTAATGACTTCAGAACCATCTCATACTAGAGCATCCGTTAGTCAGGTATACGTGACCATAATATTATAAGATTTAGTCTCAAAGAGGGGATTTTCTCTTCTAGTCTGATAAATCTTTTTTTGGTCAACTAAGGGGAAGTTTGTTTCTACTCACGATACGGATTCTGCTTCTGCTGCTCAAAAAGTTTATGTGAGGCACGTTAGTAATATATCCTGCTACTGAGTAGATGATAAGTCGCTTCCTAACTGCATTTCCTAGCCTCCCAGTTAGAAGCGCTCAATTCGATATTACAGAGGAAAGTTGGAGTCATTCAGTCGATGTATATATTCTCTGTATACCCAGGATCGGACTAAAATATATTTTCAATCACTTTCGAAAAAAAACGACGATTTTTCTCAGAATTATTACTAGTATAAGTAATTCACATCCATTACAATCGATTTCAACACCTGCTGAATCTGTGAGAGTATGTGTAAGAGTAGTAGAGTAATTTCATGGAATATTGCAGTCAAGGTAATTCAGAGGTAATTCAGGAATGTAACTCATACTGAATGAAACTAGCACACTTCCAAGGTCAAATCATGAATTGGATATGTGGATGATGCACTTGATCAAATTGTACAGTTTCTGTGTGACATCTACACCCACATTTGTATTTCTTCACTGGAAAATCTCTTCAGAATGATAGAAACAATTTCAGCAGGAAACGTTATTTCCTGCTTGATGCCCTTTTGTTGAATCACTCACATAGTTCTCGAATGTTCGTATGCTAACGATTCCTTGAATTTGGTGTTGGATTCATACTCCGTTGTTTTACAGGCATTCATATATATATTAGACACATATATTCAAATAGCAACTCCAATCCACCCTGATTCATTCTTACTATTTCCTTATCTTGGACTATAATATATACTTATTCGTGGCGATAGTTCCATATCTCCGGTGAAAGTTGATTGAGATGAATTATCCATCCTTTTGAACTCCTGAAATTTTTCCATGCTCTGAATTATTAATTTCGTGAATTTAATGAGTTGCATTTAAAACAAAATGTCGATCAGAAAACCGTAACATTGCATTTCCGATTCAGAAATGTTGAAGGAAGGAGCTGAATCGTTGCTTATTTTCCGTACTGCCATCAATTATCTTAATTATGATTGCAGTGATGGCTTCAACGGATATAATAAATTGTTTTCATCATTTTATATATCCATTTCAATCCATCAGTACTCAATATCCGTCCAACTTGAAATACAGAAAATTCATCATTCTATTCGAATTAGAACACTGTTCCGAATAACAATGATCAATATAAAAATGTTCGGCGTGTTGGTTTTACGCCACCTGGGGCAATGAATATTTTAGTGGATCGCATTTTGTTTTGATGTTTCCATTGTGTCATTTGCATAGAATTTCATGTCACAAAGCTCATTTCGAATTTTCCACCATTCAAGATTTTTTATTGTTATGATTCCTCTATTGACTAGATGAAAATGGCGATTAATATTTTAATACGTTGATGAGTGATAGATTAGAATAATCAAAATGAGACCACAGATATTCATGAGAAATATTTTACAAAAATTGAAATTTTTTCATTCATTATAGAATGGATTAACTAACCAAGACCTGCCTATGATATTTATGGTTGAGAAGTTGTCGCTCGTAGGAAAGCGACATCTGTTCAACCCATAAACAGATTTTAACACACTGAATTTTCAATACTAGTACCTATTATATCTCATAAAATTCAATAGAGTGGACTCTGTTACTAACGATATCAGTACATATTCCGTTAGTAGGACTTCTCGCACCTCAGGGAGACAGACGCCATCACACCAGCCAGGTTGTCTCTCAGCTCGCCACCCAGCCAGAGTATAGCGAAGGTATACCGTCACGTGGTGTCAGCTAGGTGGTGAGCCAATCAGACGTAGTTTTCAGCTAACATTTGACATTTGAATTGGATCGCCCACTTCATGGCACTTCAACAAAACAGACGTCATCACATCATTCAAGCTATGTCTCAGCTTGCCGTTCGCTACAGTCCTGCAAGAGCCATGACGTCATAAATAAGTTTTCTTTAGAGAATTGAACGCAGGTCGTCGCTGTGTCGTCGCTTGATCGTTAGCCTCAACACCACCGGGGTATATTGAAAGTAATTGCGAACTGTTGATATTGATGGTTTCGCTTTGGTTAGTGCTATTCGAATTGTTTTGTCAAACATTTGAGTTATATTTATGATACTTGTCCACTCAATAAATCATATTTAGTTATATTCGAAGTTTGAGGTATTGTGTGTGAGAGCGAGAGAATGGGTTTTCATAAGAGTGTGTGTGTAAAAGTGAGAGGGCCGATTTGTCATACAAGTGTGAGAGAGATGGAGATGGCATAGAACAAAGATAACAAACGTCTGGTAGCGCAAACAGGTAGCGTATGGGAACTGGAAATTTGGTTTCTCGGTAAAAATTTTATGACTTGTACCTCAAAAGTATGTCATTTGAAATATCCTGCGTTGAACAATATCGAATGCCCAGAAAAGAATAATCCACAAAATATCAAATTTCTCACTTATCAAAAATAGTTTGTTAATGAAAACTTCAGAATTGATATTCTTCGAAAGTATATCTATCGACGTATTCGAACAGATTTGCATACCATACAATCCTTTGGTGCGAAAAAAAAATGGTTCCGTATATTCGAAACTGAATTACTCAAAAATCTCAAATTTTTCACTTACCAAAAATAGTTTGCTGATGAAAATTTCAGAATATATTCTTCGAACTATTTTTTTTCACCAAAGGAACGTACGATACGCAAATCTGTTCAAGCACGTCGATAGATATACTTTCAAAGAATATATTCTGAAATTTTCGTCAACAAATTATTTTTGATAAGTGAGAAATTTCACATTGTTGAATAATTCAGTTTCGAATATACGGAACTATTTTTTTTCGGACCGAAGGAACGTATGGTACAAACTATTCTTGGTAAGTGAGAAGTTTGATATTTTGTGGATGAGTCTTTCCTGGGCATTCGGTATTGTTCAACGCAGGATATTTCAAATGACATACTTTTGAGTTACAAGTCATAAAATTTTCACCGAGAAACCAATTTTCCAGTTCTCATACGCTACCTGTTTCGATTCAAATGAATTTTTCCTGAATAATATTATACTCTTATCTAACATGTTTTTTGGTATTAATGCTTGTATAGTGACAGTTGGCTGATTGAATAAGTTTATGTAGAATGCTGACTCATTTATTCGACATGTTTCAATAATATATCGTGTTTTTAAAATGATAACATCGAAAAACGTAAAATCCCTAATATTCGCAATCTGGCAATACTGTTCGCTAATCTCTTTCTAAACCCTGTTTGATTGCCCCTCGTCGTAAACTGTAGATGAAAATTTGTAGGTAACTTTACACTAATTTTTTCTAAGACGTTGAAGTTATCGTTATTTGAGAGATAACGAGTCAGGCGCGTTTGAAATGGTATGAGAACAATAGTATTGGGTATACAGGGTGTACAATGTTGAAAAAAATAAATTTGATTGCTAACTTCTTTGATTGACGACTTGTTCATTTTGTGGAAATTCATGTTCACTGAGGATACACTACAAAAACACACTTTTGTCTATTTTGAACGATATTTCTTTATTGTTGAGTAGTTTCGGCGCGATCTAGAGCAGACGTACTGTTGACGAGTAAGGTGGCTAAGTGATTTTCATAAGGCTTCAGCGAGTTGTGTGTGATTATTTTCAATATAAATAAATTATATTATTGAATAATTTCCATGAACGGAATATATTAAAGCTATTTTCGATTATTATTATGTATTTTTTAGAAAATAACCTTGATTTCGTAGCTCACGGAATAATGTACTTCAGATTGTTACCGGTGAACCATATTCCGGTAACATTGCCGTAATAAGAAAATATTAAGATGAATTATTTTTGCTATTCATTTCAAATTGCGTTCAGGATAATTGAAATGTTTTTTTTTTTGAAATGATGGAAAACCGTAGTTCGTTGAGATATAATTACGGTATATGATTTTTATTTTCTGAATACGTATAAATTCTGTGTGAAGCTATTCATTTTTATAAAAATCTAAGAAAATATATTCACATGGGATTGCACTAAAATCAACGATCATTTGTAACTTCCTTTTCATTATTGGAGTTATATATTTTTATATCATAACAACATTTTTCTATTTTGAATATATATAGTTATTAATAATTATCATGATGCAGTTTACTTATGATGCACTTTTTGGAACCTTTGGTGTAGTAATGAATATTACTGGAGTTTTTTCCCAACACCAAATCGTTATTTTTAACACCTCGACACGTGTTTTGATCAATAAGGGAACATCTTCAAAGAGTTTTAATCTTCCTTTTTGAAGACGATCACTTGGTGATCGTAACACGTGTCGATGTGTTAAAAATAACGATTCGGTGTTGGGAAAAAACTCCAGTAATATGATGCAGTTTGTAAGATATCGTTGCTATTCTGCCTCCCGGAATAATGTACATTAGTTTGTTATTGGAGACCCATATTCCGGGAGTATCACGCGATAAGAGAAAATCGAGATTATTAATTTCTTGTGTTCATTAGGATTACATTTGAATCTATTGAAAAGTTTGCTTGTTTCGTAAAGATAATAATGGTGAAGTATTTTGAATGAGTGTATCTCCATCGAAAGTTGTAATAATTTAGATGAATGTAATGAAAAATATACACATCAAATTGATACAGTATTGTTTATGAGAGTAGATCCAATTACTCAATACTAGGTATTTATTTTTATTTGAAAACAGTATTTTTCCAAAGAAACATGAATATTCAACATGTAAGTAAATGATAGATTGACCATCATTCACTCATTACAAAATAATGTACGGAATATTCAACTTCTGTCTCAAATTCGTAAATTTTCTGATAATAAAGCAATTTATATGATGAAATCGGCCGATACTTGATGAAAATCTATAACTAACGTTTTCTAAAAAGACTTTATTGTGAGAATTCCACTAAACAATTTTACATAAATACAACACGTGTTTCGCCAAACAATGGCTTCTTCGGGGGTGTCAAGACACGCCATAATCCATTTTTGATCAAAGGGAATATAAAGAAACCAGTGGTGTTATTTTTTGATGACCATATCTATCATTTTTCTCTTCACCTAACTGAATTTTGTAAAGAAAATGAAATAATTTTAGTTGCACTTTTGCCTAGTTCCACCCATATATTGCAACCTATGGATTTCGCAGTATTTCACAGCTTGAAGAATGCTTGGAGCGAAAATGTTTATTCTTGACGAATGGAAAATAATGGCAATCGCCTAAAAAGAGAAGACTTTGGGTCACTCCTTGGAAAATTCATTATATTGAGAGTCTAAAACCGAATATAATCAAAAGTGGTTTTCCCAAGGCTGGACTATATCCATTCAATGAAAATGCTGTGGATTATGTAGAAGTATTGAAGTCTTCTACTGATGCATTAGATTTATAAGCTGGAAAGAGTAATGTCAATGTCTCTTCCCAGACACAATTACAGCAAACCTTAAAAAAATCCATTGAATTTATTGAAGTATTTAAAAAACATTTAGAAAACCACAAATTGAGTGAATTTGAACACTAGTTGAATCAGTGGTCATTTCAATGAACGTGTTGGTTGGTGTTGGCCTGAAAAGGATGATATTTTAGCATGTGATGCTGAAGAAGTAGTGAAGAAAATTGATTGTCCTGTTGCTGTCAACAAAACAAGTGAATTTGCTTTTCCTGACTTTGACTGAGTTGTATGACATTTTTTTAGGGGAAATAACTGTAATTCCTCAGTATTATAAATTAAATGACTTCTTTGTTTGAGAAAAAAATTAAATAAATAGATTATTTTGAAAGTACATTTCGTTTTGTCTATTTTTACCCATAAACCTAGTTTTTTTTCTGTTGCTAGATACAAAAGTGAGTACGTAATTTATAAATATTTGGTAATTAGGCGCAACCATTCACAAAATTAAATTCAAAGCGGAATTTTGTTACGCAATTATGGACAAACAGGATGTTCCAAAAAATATCAAGAATCATTTAAAAAATTATTACAATATAGTTCAGTTATATATATTTCCAATCTGTAAAGACCCTTTCATCTTCTTAAAAATTTCTATATCGCTCAAGATTTTGTGTAGCTGCAAATCTTCCTTAATATGATAGACGCCTTAATACTCCGTAATTATGTATGTAGAGTGTTACAGAATACGTTTTAAAATAGTAATACACGAGTCAATAAAAATTTTCTCGTACCGGAAATGATTTTGCGTTTTATAAAATTGTTATATACGGTGATATGATAAACAAAGAATATAAGCATCTGGGGTGTATCACAACAAACATCCTCTAGAGGGCGTAACGAGTGAATTTGATGGTATCTTTTGTTACACACTACCGACACATACTTTACATTAGTTGGTGAAAGCGCTCGCGTAGCTGACTTTTATAATTTACGTACAGGGGTGAACGCCTGAGCGGTGAAGCAGAGTCCCAAGGGGGCCCACGCTTTTTGAATCTCTCTGATACTCATTCCATCCTTCTCTGCATCGATGTCATGAAAATTGAAAAAAATTCAGCTCCATAAGAAAATACATGGGATTTTGGGCTTGTGTCTCTTTGTTCATCTACTGGTGGTTTGAATTTTTCGATGTATACGCTGTAGCTGATTGGTTGACTAAATGACGGCAATAGTGAAGAAGTGGGCTGTGAAAGTCTAAGGCCCAATTCACACAGAATGAACGTCTGGCAGAGACGAGGCGCGGACATTTGTCCCTTCCGTGTGAACTGTGCCTGAGGTCCAAAAAACGCCAGAATGGGCCTACTCAGATTTGCACGTGTTTTTTATAAGAAATTATCCAGTCTTGCAGCTATATTAACGTTTTTAGGCAACATATTCAAAGAAGTGCAGTTGCTTTTCCATACCCACCTTCGTCGTTGCCATGGCAACTAGGATTTTATTTATCCAATATGAAAACTTGTTTCACCTCTATTGAATCGTTTATAGTTATTTCTAAGAGAATATTTGATTTTCGAATCATTGTGATTTCAATATCGGTTAAACATCATCGGTTTCAGCATTTTCAGCACAGTGAAAAAAATGAGGCACTAAAAAAGTACGTTTCTCCTCATTAGTAATTCTGTACACTCAAATCACTCACGTCTGATTCAGAACCACAATGATATCGTTTTCCAGGTACCATATCAACTTTTTATAGCACATTTCGGTCTTCTGGAGTTATATTGGGATCAATTTCACTCTGATACTGGAAACAATATTACTTTTCAAAAATGCATATTTTTTTTTTAATCTGCTTCCCTCGACCCATTATTTTACTTCAAAATATCACTTGATGTCTGTCCACTCATAAACACTATATAAATGACAATGACGACAAATTTCAGTTCCAACTGAGGATTTTTACTAGTGTAGTTTGGTTTGACAAATATCCCATACTACCGGTTGATGAACTACAACTGAAGTTTTCTTCAGAGAGGATTCAAAGATTCGGTACGAGCCATATTAAAAAAAAAACAATTTAAAAATGCAATAGCCAATGAAACTACTCCTACTAATCTTCATTTTATAGTCCAATTATTTAATAGGATGTAAGTCTATTCTGTATTCATGTTTATGATTTTATTTGAAATAAAACTCGTGTAGTTTTCTGTTTTGGTCGTCACCCAGGCCACTTATCAAAAGATGGCGAAAGCCTTGATTTCTTGGAGTTTCTTGAAGTACAAAAAACAAGCACTACAGGAAAATCTTCAAG
This sequence comes from Leptinotarsa decemlineata, assembly GCF_000500325.1. Taxonomy (NCBI): domain Eukaryota; kingdom Metazoa; phylum Arthropoda; class Insecta; order Coleoptera; family Chrysomelidae; genus Leptinotarsa; species Leptinotarsa decemlineata. Next base: position 14,820 of record NW_019292147.1, on the reverse strand, counting down.
CCGCTTCAAGAGCGGTTCCTGTGTGGAAGTTGCGATTCACATTGGATTTGAATCGCTGGAAATTGAATTCATATGGAGTTCGAGTTCTACTGAGTTGAACCTCAAAACGATGAGCAACCACACTTTGTTGTGCATTTCTGATATGTACCACTCTTGGTGAAATCAAATGTGCTTATTTACGCATTTACGCTATACAAAGAACCTACCTGCATAATTCAAGATTTCAGGTTCAGTAGCTTCGACTGTATATTAATATGAAAGTTTCAGTCAATCTATAGGTACCCACTCATACAATGTTGAATAGCATCAGCAAAAAAAACTGAGAGGTTTAAAATAAAATACATTGGTAATCCTTTTAATCCTACTCATATTAATATTATAAATGCTTCGAAATTTGAGAAGATGGATGAATGTAATGTATGTATTTACATTTTTCAATTTTTCACGCTTAAACAGCTCAACAAATTCAAATATGAGTTGGTATAGGAATTGATAGATCATGATCTGGAAAAAACACATAGGGTAGGTTCCCACGGTAAGGCGGGTAAAACAGCGAAGAACAGCTAGTATTGTATAAGTGGCTACCTATTGAATGACTGACACCCTTAAATCATCGTACAGTCGAAGATACTGAACCTAGAATCTTGAAATATGCAGCTAGGTGTTTTATTTAGCGTAAAATAGCATTGAGGAAGGAAATCATAAATTTCCACCTGTAATGGGAAAAAATCTGGGTTCAAAGATTGTATTGAATTATGTCAGTTTTGAAGTTGGACGATCCCTGAAACTTTGGATTGATTAAGAAATATTGTAATTATTTAAAAAAAATGGTCTATCACGAAACTTAATGTTACTACTTCAGGAATACAGTAACTTGAAAAATTAGTCAACTGCATTAAGTAATGATGGCTTCGAGAATCAATTCATGTTAGCTAAAAAGAAATTTCGCAAAACAGGCACAACCGTCAACGACGCCTGCCCTCACGTATCTGCACGCGTTCGAGTTGCTTTCTCGGCGATCAGACCACCCCTCTACCCCCGCGCATCGTTCTCCGTCGTTTTACAGTAGACGCGACGCGTTATGATTTACTGCGTTGCTCAAGCTAATCTTATTGTGATAACTTTTGAACGATTCGTCCAAATCACTCAGTGCAAATTACAAAGTTTATCTATATTGAATATCAAGCGCAACAACTATTGAACCTTCATGTTTGCGTTATGATTGACATACGATAGAAGGTCGCTTGTTGATCTTCCGAAAGTCATATTGATGATCGTTCAAAATGTTGAAACGTTTCAAATATTTGAGAATATGGTGGTTTATGGCTTTTTCTAAGATTTTTGATATCACTAATAGCAAAGCGACTTTTCTATAGTTATTTGGAAATTTTTTTTTGCCATTATTGGGAATAGGTTGGCCGAGGGCAGTCTTTCAACAAGAAGATAAAACCCCTTCCTTGTGAGACAGGTTGAAAAGTCTGCAAAATACTGATGGGAGTTCATTACAAGAATCCCGAATTTGACAATTTCAAGAGATATTAAAAAACAAAAAACTTTCACATTACCACTTTCATAGATATACAAGATGACGTTCACATGTTTTCAATTTGACATTTTGTGCCTAGGAAACCTTTCCTAATTTGTTTTTTTTTATGGACTGCAAAAAACCGATAAAAGAGCCTTTTGGCGACAACTGTACATATATATAATCAGCTTTTCCCAAGTTTTCAGAAGACATTCAAATAACTTTTTTCTAATTGAACCGATTTTGTAGGTATCTCTGGTTTTCGGTTTTCCCAGTCCGGATTTCCCATCATATATCGTCTAACTGCAGTGGCAGAGAAAAACTACATCATACGAACCTGTCGAATTTAATATCTCCCTAAGTGTAAATCAATACAATAGCAACTGAGGTTGTGATAGATCACAGAAACAGAAAAAAAATTTGTTTTTTTGAAAAACTTTCTACGAACATCCTTAAATGTCTCACAAACACATTGTTTTCGTTAGTTACTTTCAATTATTCAACTCCGTTGAACACATATTATCAATGATTTCATGAATTTCTCTAGTTACTTTTACTCTGTGTTGAATCATAAGAGACAATGTTTGTGTGACTGTGTGATGAGTTCAAATATTCCGATTTGTTTATTTAAATAAATGAAATACATATATCATTGAAAATTGAACAATACCTATCACTAATGAAGGAATAAAATAATTTATTGAAACAAAAAAAAATATCAAATTCAATAAAAACTAAAAAGAGAAATTCCGTAAGATTCCAGACGCTGAACTGAACGTAAAAGTAGCAACCTTATTTGGATAGGATCATATCACTTCTCCTGTAGAACAGCAAATGAGGAACTCGCGTTCCCTGGGGTTTCAATACGTCTTCTTTTTGCACGGTCTTGACCGAAGAATCGTCGTACCTAATCCAGCAATTGTAGCTGACGTGGAAGGCATCAGTCACGTAGTGTCCAATATTGGCATTTTTGCCTTCGTGGGAAACGGAGAATAGCTTGTATTGTCTCTCTATTGAAGACTGTGTTTCCGACGATATCGAAGTCGAATCAAACTTCAAGTCGAATTCAAAAGCCTTGATAATCTTCGTGCAACGGTCGTTGCTGTATTTGAAAAACTTCTTTCTGCAATAAGGATAACGGAAAGAGCGTAATTTGCTCCCAAGCTTCGACCTTCTCGTTTGTTTTCGACAAAGTCACTCCCTCTAAAATGTTCTTGGAGACAAGTACCTTAAGCGCTTCTCTGACGGTCTTCACTTTCTCAATGTTGAGTGGCAGGGTGGGTATTCTCGGTAATGTGTCCACGTTGCGATGAATGCTCGACTTTAGTTGCCTCCCGAAGATGTCACTTATCGGTGTATTGATGAAGTCGATCCTTCTGGTTGGATGTCCTTTATTTTTCGATTCTCTTATGTTCCATACAGTATTTTAATTATTGCTCAAAGCAGAGTCAACGAGAGGTTTTTCACCTTTAATATAATATTCAACCAACTCATTCAGCTCAAACATTTCATCATTGAGTCCATTCAAAAGAAAACCTAGAAGTTCTTCTGCATCTTGTTGTCTACCACCGATCCAGTCAGTCCGCATGTTATGCAACATTTTATAAATCCACGTCGGACCGAATGGGATGCCAGTGTTGATTGAAACTTTTTGGTCATTCTTCGAATTTTTATCTACTCTCCCGTCTTTCGTCAAAAAGTAGGAAGGTAGGTGAACAAACTGTTCCACAAAACGGCACATTCCAAATATAACTGGGGTAGACGTCATTCTCTCGTTCGAAGAGATGTTTTTACTCAGACTGTTTAGTAAGTTGTAGAGTGGTGGACATGCGATCAGGGCTTGCAAAATAAAGTTGACATAACAGTGATTGTTTTGATTGAGCAGACCCCTTGGCTGCAAGTTCACTGCCCTACCGTCGATCATATATGTAGATAGAAACATGCCCATCCTATAACAGTCTGGATCTACAAACTGGTGGGACCTTCTGGAGGGTTTGAAGGGTCATGAGGAAAGATTGTCGTTGAACACGTTTTCGGCATCCTGGTCGGTAGCGATTTCGCCAAAATTGTTGACGGGTTCAGACATAGGCGAATGATGGATGATCATAGTTCAAATTGCGTTGGTATAACCAATTTCCAAGTCTATTTTGACATGTAAAATTTCTACAATATTTCAGTATTTTCAAGATGCATAATATTCTTTTCCTTATTTCTGAAAGTAAGTATTTGGTTAGTCTTGATAAATTGGTTTTCTTTTTTCTATTACTATTTCATTCATTTTTTATTGTTTATTATTATTTAAATATTTTTGTTTGAGAAATGGGTTATCTAAGAATTCACATACACATAATTTTTTTTTATTGTTAAATTTTGAATATTACTGGAGTTTTTTTCCCAACACCAAATTGTTATTTTCAACACCTCGACACGTGTTTCGATCACCAAATGATCATCTTTAAAGAGGAAGATCAAAACTGTTATATTTTTCCTTTTTTTTTCTATTCTTTTGATTTATTCTCATTTTTTTTCTTTGTTTTTTCCTTCTTTCTGTTTATCTCATCTTGACATTACACTATATGAACTATTATAAGCTAGCTAGTTGTCCTGTTAGTTTTATTCTACAATGTATACAGAATACAAACTCAGTGAAAAGTGAAATTGTATTTCTGAATGTACTTTTTTGATGTATTCGAAAATAATTCTGAGAAGATTTTTTTATATTGACTAGAAGATTTTTTCACTCTTATTAGGTACGTCATATTCTCCCTTTCAGTTTTTCGTTCTTCTTCATTTTCAACACACTCTAGAATAAGTTGAGCTTACCTACCAATTTCACTTTATGAGCAATTTGGATTTTCAGCTAATCCTATTTTGAATTCATATTCCGAGTAGATTGTAGAAGTTTCTATTGATTTCAGAACTTTGCCACATCTCCTGATTCATCCTATATCTTTGACGGAACAGTATGATTTCTGCCAGTAATATTGCATTTCTTTCCTGAACACTTTCGTGAGATCCGTGTATGGTATTTTGGTAATAGAAATATTGTTTTCATCTGTTTTCTTCGCCATTTTATCCACAATTTAATTTCCCTCAATTTCTGCATGACCTTCAATCTATGCAATTTTTAGAGTTTTGTTGCTTTCTACAATTTCTCCATTCGAATCAATTATATTCAAGAGAATATGAGATAGAATGATGTCCATTTGTAGATTTCTGAATTCATCTATAGCACTCTTGGTATCTGTAAATATTATTGAATTCATTTTAGCATTGCTTTGATATATTCAAAGGCTTTTTGAATAGCTATGATTTCCTAAGAATATTTCGATGACTCATTAGACAGTCTGAACGTTTCTGAATATTCGTTATTGGAATGGTTAAGTGCACAAGTAAATTCATCATCTATTATTGAGCCATCTGTGTAAATATATTTATTGAATATTCCTTGTTTGAAGATATTTTGGATTGTTGAGTAGAGTTGTTTCCTTGAAATGAGGTACTTTGTTTGTATGGAATGATTATAATCTTGTGATTGGCCCTGGAAAAAAAAGTATTCTACTGAAATATATAATATCTGTAAAACTAGAAGCTTTGGTGAAACTATTGCATAATAGTGGTAAAACTTTTTTGTGCCAATATTTATCAATCAGTCCCAAAATGATAAAGTCATGTAATTGGAATAATAAATCACTTCTCTTGTCGTATAATTTAGTAATGAGATTGTGGCTAAGAAGTTGTCTACGCAGATGTAGTGGTGGTTCTACTGCTTCCGATTTGAGGGCTGAGATGGGTGTGAGGTTTAGTTATCCTAAACATAATCTCGGGCTCATTTTTTATGTTCACAACTTTTTTCAAGTTAGTTTTTGATGCATTACCATGCAAAATACTAACGTAATCCAAAATGGGTTTTATGAAATGTTAATATAAGGCTTTACTAAATGCTTTAATAATGTTCCATTATTTTTCAGCTCTTACCGTAATAGTTGTATATGTTTTTTCCAATTCAATTTCTTATTTATTACAGTAACGAAATATTGAATCGTTTTTGCTTGCGCTCCAGCAGTCATAGTATCAGCCACAAAGCTGAAAACAGTCCCCAGAGATAACGAGTAGAGGAAGTATTCTATATTTTCCTTTGTTCGACAAATACTCATCTGGTTCCCAAGTGAATTGAATATTTCCTTTGGATTTCTTAACAATTCAATTTCCAATAATAAAAGTTACATGAAATTTTCCGGTCGAAAGAGATTCTGGTATTGATTGGTCATCTCGAGAGTGTATTAATCCAGAAGTTGCGTACTTTCTTTTGAATTACTAAGAATTTCTTCCTGCAGTATAGAAAGTTGTCAGTGATCAGTTGAATATTACGTTTTCTGTCTTCTGTACAATAAATAAAGCTTTCACTCATTTTTTTTGATTATTATGAATCCAGTTCATAGTTTCAGGAAATCATCACATTAGTGATTTTCGGTCAATTCAACGAATACTCCATTCTCGCAACATAATTGATGGTCCATTCTTGCTATCCGATTCATTTGTGCGAGCAGTACATTTCCCCTCCCAAGAAACACATCTGGCTCTCCAAGAATTCGTTCAATTTGTCAAGCTGACTTTAATGGACCATTTGCAATGGAATTAGGTACACATAAATGGCAATACATTGGTTGCAAAGTTTTGGAAAGCTCAAATACAAATTATATTGGCCCGTTTCACCATCTGATGGTTCGAGTAGCATATTTGTGCATTCTCCTCTTATTCTGAATTTATATTCTGACTGAAATGAAAAATGATATTATTTGTAACTATGCTCACGTAGTTTTTCATCACTTACATGATTGCTCTCAGGATTTGAATTATTTATAGAGAGTGTGCGTAATGTCACATTCTCTTTTGCGAATTTAAAATCAAACCGCAGTCATTGATGAAAAGTAAAGCTCGTCATATTCAACCAATATTGAAGCTAGCTTTCGGAGTTCCAGTGCAACTCGAAAAGGAAACATGAATTGTTATGACTACCAAACTAGCATTTTACTGTGGCCACATTATTTGTCTTTATTTCATATGGATTTGGTCGGCGCATTCAGCTAGTTAGATTTATCGGTTATTGTTCGTAGTTATCATAAGTTGATAATTTGAAGATTTTATCGAAGTATTGTTATGGTATCGTCATTCATCTTTCATCAGTTTTATCGTGAATAATAATTGTCCAAATATAATCCGTATCAACCATGAATTTTAATTATAATCACGAGATTTTCGAGTATGACATGAGAATATTGAAAAATAGAGCATTACGAAAAATATCCTGTCGATTTGAGAGCAGTATTGTTTCCCAAAGTTTCCACCAGTGTTTTCACTCGACGAATTCTCTCAATTTTCAATAAACAAGTGATGCATGATACGTGGTCGAAGTTATCACATTGAGATTCGACTCTTTTTTATGGTCACAATTTTATTGCAAAAAAATATTACATTTCGACGTTGATCATCATCGTCCAGAAACTCCCTAACAATTTTTTTGTACACTCACACAACCAAATGTGAATTTTCAATTTTGTTTTGGTTGATAACGATATGAACAATACTATTTTTGTGTAGGAAACTACAGGAGAAACTTTTCTCTGGTACTGCTGCCTAGTTTTAGGTGTCCTCATAAGTAGAATGTTTGCTTTCACCAATGGACCACGTTCAACAAATAATTGGGTGTATCTTATTCAAGACTGAGTTGAACTCTTGCGGCTTATTGACTTGAATGTCTACTGGAGTTCTCTTTGTATTTCTTCGGCAGAGTTCGTTTTCCTATTGTATAGAACGATTTTGCAAGTTGTGAGAAAAATGATCGAAAACTTTTTCGTATTTACTACTCAGGCCTCACGTTGGGCGCCAGAAGAACAGTGGTGGAAAATAACAGAAGTCCTTACACTAAGCAGTTGAAAACTGAAAATTCTACTTCAACAACAATTTCCCACCTAGACTAGGGCAAAAACTCAAACCAATTCTGTCTCTGAATCTTTCGAATGTTCTAGAAAAAGTGTAAGCAATCAACTAAGACGAGTAATTTTTGATATCCATTTTGAAACCAACTAATGTTTGATAAATGAAAAAAAATTAACAAAAAAATCATTTTATTTCGGAAAGTGAATGTTGGCGGCATCTACCAAAAGATAATACAACAATAACAGTGGGTAATTTAACGCAGCCAACATATATGTAGTGCTGCTACACATCAAATAAACGAAACACGAATCAAAAGTAAGATATTTATTGTACAACAATATACTTACAAAAATCATCCCGCATATCTGCCAAAAAAACTTGACTTTTCATGTAACCTAATCAGCATCGCAGCACAAACCTGTTATTTGGCGTCACCTAAAAACTTCCTTTTATATGATTTCCTTGCAGAGGCTTTGAAAGGACGGTCCCTTTGAAGACTCCAGCAGTAATCCGCTATCATGTGAGTGTCCCATCTCCCCTGATACCTATCTTCCATCGTTTTGATATATTGGTGGAAGCGTTCCCCTTGTTCCTTACTAAGTAAGTAATAATAAAGTAATACCACGGAAGCAGTACTGCTTGTGTGTGGATATACATACATACATATATAATAATAATAATAATAAAGTGTCTCTATTTTACGTGGCGGAGTTTAGCAAAGCGCTATTGTTCCACTCAACCACATTTGAAAAAAAAAGAAACATTACAAAAAATGAATAAATGGCAACTTCAGGACAATAGTAAGATTGAATTCAAATGAGGCTAATATAAAGTAATATAACAATATAAACATTTAGAGTAATATTAGAGGTCAAAATATAAAAAGAAAATCTAAAATTAATTTATATGTAAAATGTATATACATGTTCAAGTTACAATATGAAAATAACTATCAAAATTCCAATTCAAAAATGTATATATAAATTCTAGGAGTGATAGAGAACTTGGTAATTATTGAAGGTATCATAAGCATATTTGAATTTGATAATAACAAGGCTTATATTTTATTTTATTCATTTTATTTTTTCAGTTAGTGCACGAGTCTCATATCAATCAGACTGTTTTGTGAAGAGTTTTTTTCCTTTCTTGCATCTGAATTTGGAAGTCTCGTTTTTCAATTCTTTAGGAAGTATACTAAATGTCTTTGGAGCTAGGACTCTGTAACAGTTTTGATCAATTGATTTGGATGCGAAGGGTATTGACAAGTTGCATGAGATGGTTTCCGAAGTTCATTTTCTTTCAACTGTGTTTCATTTTTGATTTTTATATCTTACACTTATGTGGTTTCGTACTTTAACTCGCTGTGTTCTGCCAGTCAAGTATGACGTCATTAGACTATGTGCTGTACCACGTACACCCACATCTTCCAAGACTTCTAGGAGAACTGAGTTATCGACGGTGTCGAAGGCTTTTGGCAAGTCTAGAAAAATTCCTATTGTTGGTTTCTTTATATCAATTGCACAGTAAATTTTTGTTGTTAGTGCCCTAATAGCTTCTTGTGTCGATTTTCCTTCTCTAAAACCAAATTGTGATGCTGACAGAATATTGTGTTTTATAAAAAATGAATTTGATCTTTTCTTCACTATTTTCCCAATTATTTTGCTGACATTAGATATTAGCGCAATAGGGCGATAATTAGACATTTCGGTTTTATTGCCATTTTTGTATATTGGTATGACTGAAGATGTTTTAAGTATAGAAGGAAAGATGCCAGTATCAAATGAATTATTGATGATATGGACAAGAGGAGGAGTGATGTAGTCTGCAATAATTTTCAGTTTTTCTGCGTTGAAGCCATCGGGCCCGCCGATTTTTTGTTTTTCATTTGCGAAATCATGTATTTGATTTCTATATCATCGGTTGGAAATCGGTGATGCATCATTGGTTTTTTATTTTCTTTATATCCATCAATTTTTTTAATTTTTTTGGCTACTTCTGATCCGACATTGGGGTAATGATCATTAAAGTTATTTGCTATGTCCATTGGGTCATTTGATACATATCCATCACTAATTTTCATACAATTTATGTCTGTTGAAATGGGTTTGCGATTATTTCATTGACAGTTTCCCACAATACCTTCGAGTTCTCTTTGTTTGCCTGAATTTAATTTTTGTAAAACTCTATTCTTGTTTTTCAAATAAGTTTGTCTAGACTTTTTGTATTCTGTGTATTCTAACTGGAGTGTTTTATTAGTTGGATCTTTTTTTAATTTGTGATACATTGTATTTTTTTATTCGTCGATTTTACTAGTGATTTGGTTATCCAATTTTTACGTTTTTTCTCTTTTCCTTTGATTTTTATTCATCTAGTAGACATTTCCACTGCATTCTGTACAAAACCAATGAACTTTTCGGTCGCCTCTTGAGGTTCTATTGCTTCGAAGACTTCTTTCCATTTTACTATTTCCATATTTTGTATCAATATTTTGTCATCTACAATTTTATGGTATTCTGAATGATCTCTTTGGATGTGTTCTAGTTTTCTTACTCCAGAGAAAACAATTTGGAGAAGGATCGTGGAGTGATCAGTTATGCAAGTTTGTATTGTCATTGGGAGAATGGTGTCATAAGTGTTGTTTTTAGCATGTATGAAAATGTGATCTAGACAAGTAATAGATTTTTTCTGACATCGCGTTGGTACATTTATAGCTGAATTGAATCCGTGCTAGTTTAATTCCTTTATTGAAAGATTTTTTATTTGGGTTTCGTCTCTAGATCTGTAGATTCCTTTTCAGGTGATTTTTCGATTTATTGTTTCCAAGAAAATTTTCCACAACTTTCACAGAAGAGCACCATGCAATACTCTCAATTTCAGTCATCTATTCTGTAAAATGCGAATCTTTTATGAGTTGTCTTATCTGAGGGCCATCAAATATTCCGGCTTTCAATTTTTCTTAACTGAGTTCAGGGAATTTGCTGGACAAGTATTCAAAACCAGGACGATTCCGATCTAGGGCCTTTACAAATTGTTCCATCAACCCTAGTTTAATAGGTAACGGAAGTAATATTATTTTCTCTCGGTCGACCAATACATTAGCTTTTCCTTAAACTGAAGCATCTCTTGATCGCCATTTTCTTTTACTCCAGTGTTGGTCCTTAGCCCTGCTATCCCAAATACACAGGAAACAAGGATGTTTTGTACCACCTTGTTGTCCCAAGAGAAAGTTCACCACCTCAAAATCAACAGAGATCACCCACTGATGTTTGTCATACTTGATGTTTTTTAGCACCAGCGATATTGTTTTATATTCTTCTTTCAGTTTTGTAGAATGCCTAATTGGTATACTTCCATATTTGTTACCATCATGTAGAAGGACACACTTTAAACTTCGTTTGGAACTGTCGATAAAAAGACGCTAGTGATCTGGTGTATACTTCAATACACCCAGTTTTTCTAACAGTCCTTTGATATTGTTACAAAAAATCATATCATCTTGCTGAGTAAAAAAAGGCAAAAGATCTTTTTCTTCATTTCGGTAGTATATAATTTTGGTGCCTGGGTGAGGAAGTTTCTTTTTCTTTAGTTCGGAGGCAGACAATTCGGAAGAATCCTTTGGAAGGTTCAAATCTCTAATAAGATCGATTAGCTCTTCCTGAGTAAAGCGCTCAGGACGTTTCGAATCACTTTCAAAATCACTGTCGTCTTCGTCAAATCTATTAGTCTGTAGTTCATTAGATAACGTTTCGATATTATCCTCTAGTAACATAGGTAGGCTGCTGAATATTGTAATGGGTATCTTCTCAAGCTGATGTGGAATTGGTCTAATTGCTGAATCCAGGTTAGGATATGTCCACGTATGTCGATTGTTACGATTAATACCCTTTATATTCACAATACAGAAATAGCAATCGTCAAAATGATTTTTTGGTTCCCTCCATACCATCGGAACACCAAACTTTAAACATTTTCGTTGTCCTTTCGTCCACTATCGCAAGTTTTCAAGACAAGTTTGGCGCACAACATGTGGAGCGCAGGATTCATCTTGATCTCCTGAATGAACACCACAAAATGTACTGGCCGGGTTTTTCACACAACAACGCCTGCTTGTAGAAGCCATGGATTTCAGTTGTCGAAAACAAACTCTTGCAACGAAACTTAAGTTCAGACTAAATTCACAATGGAATGCAGTCGACTTTATAGGAATTCATTGAGGTCATTTCCAAGAAAATACTATTTACTTATCAGTCATTTCTAATAAGTACAAATTAGAAGTCATTAGTATGTATGTCTTGAAATTTGTTAAGTTTGTTTATAAACATATTGCTATTATAGTGGTGGAATATACAGAAATGTAAGAATATATAAGTATTTGATGGGTATGTTATATCTGGAAAACTAGAGCTGATACAAATAAATATAAGGTTTGTATTTTTGAAATCAGCACAGATGAAATTACCAAAACCAGTTGATTTTTTTTCGGCAGCAAGACAAAATTATTATTTGCTGGCCTGTGTAATAACCTCACAGATCGATTTTGAAATATCAAGGTTATAATGAATGACATGTTGAAAAAAATCACGATGAAGATACAACTGCAGAATAATAAATATTTTCATCTCGAATATCATCAAACATAAACATTCTGGAATCAATTTGAAGATATCGGTTACGCTGCATCACTATCTAGATGCGAACTATTTGATTACTCCAGAGCTTGAGCTCAAAGAAAGTCAAAGGAAGGTTAACTTGTTATTTACAGATTATCATATATGATTATTCAAACAGTAATTTCAGTGGAGACCCAGATATTGAAAAGTTGCAAATAGTGAATCAGAAACTTGCAAAATTTTCAAAAGATTTGTTTCATCATAGATAATGTTATTTCCAGATTGACGTTTCCATTTGCAAATGAACTAGAACTCCAACTTATTATAAATATACATAATGATAATAATCATTCTTGCCTAATCAAGCTGCCTTGAATTTACATGGTCCATAACTACAAATTATATCAGAATATGCTGAGTTAGTGAATTATCCAGTGTTTGTGTTACTCTGGAGGTGACGGGGGCACGTGTATGTTCTCAAAAGGAAATATATTACTTGGAGAGTATCCCGTTTGAATCAATATACTGATTTGGGAAACATGTACAAGAAAGGATATCTAGGCCACTTCGTTAACATATTGCAGTACAAGGTGAAGCGAAATTTCTCATTATTTGAAAAAAAATTTCTTCGTTAGTCTATCGATAATGATTCCAATTCACATCACACAGAAAAATCACACGCTAATCAAAATCAATCTAATCTCATCATCAGGAATGAGAGTAATTCCATCATAAATAAAGAGTTATTTCAAACTATGGGGAACTTTTCATTTTTTTTATGAAGAGAAGAGAACAGGAGAGGAATTATATTTCACTGACTCCTGCCCCGGCTCTGCACGGGTGCAATGCTGATACTGGATATCATCAACAATTACTCAACATACCTTATTTTTTTATCAAGATTGACATTCAGTGAATTCGTGACAATTCATTGAAAAATGTTGTCAATTATATCATCTGAATATTATACATGGAAGATTTAATTTATTCGCAACTCCACAATGGTCTGAAAATCAAAGAGAAGGTAACTCCTCGGCAATGGATAGTTTGTTAGAGCTATTCTTGATATCAGTTTCGTATGTAACAGATTCTCAATCAATTTTTGAATGTCATAAATATGAAACAACTTTGTTGGGCTGTGAGAAAAACTTCAAGGTGATAACGATGAAGAATGTCTGAAATTCAGGAAAATGTATTCACGGGGATTCACCGATGAAGGTATTGGAGTTTTTGCAAGGAAAGTAAAAATTGGGGTAACCTTTTAATGTCATTTATGTTGACAGAAATTGTCGATTTAGAAAATGATTCAAATTTCATAAAAATCGTACAATTTCAAAGTAGTAAATGAAAAAACTCCGAAGAACATCTAGTACAATGGCTAACCAAAGCCAGACAGCCAGTCTACTTTGAGATAATCTCTGCACCTAAACATACATAATTTCAAGATTTCAAGACGTTTTTCTTAAACGTTTCTATAGGTACAATAATTCAAGTATAGATAGCGATTTCATTTTCAAAAGGTTCATTTTTCTACTTTATATTTCAAAGTTTACCATAACTCCCCGAGTTGACCTTATTGAATGTTCTTCAGAAAAAAGTTAAACACCAACATATATAATGTGTTTGCTGTATTTTCCGACAATGTTTCAACACCGATGTTGCCCTACGACCCGATGGATATTGAATTCTCTATGGGAAATGGGAAGTGCCGAAGTGATTTAAATCATTCATTCTCCAGCCTCAGGCTGACACAAGCTAATAAGCCTGATACACACGTAGTGCTTCTAGACAATGAAACCAAGACTATATTCGTCATGGATTCTTCAGCACCAGGTGGCAGGATTATCTTTCGAAACGGAAATAAAAAAGGAAAAAATATGATCAACATGTGATCTTGCAGTTCCACCACCCTTTTCCAGCAGTTCTCACAGCAGCATATATCTTCGAAGCTTCGCATCCCGCGTCAGATTTCATTCGTCAAAGAAATAACACGAAAAATTTCATATATTTCGTATTTCTATAATTTATTATTTTGTAAGTTCAATGGCGTCGATAGTTAATTCGACCCATCCAGACAGAATAACGATCTCAATATTGCATCATATGACGAACTTTTTTCAGCAAATGCCTTTCAGAAAATTCCTTTTAACAAATATTCAATAGTTCCTTTGAATGATCATCAAATTTTTCTTCACTGGTTTTTCATTAAAACTCTTCGTCCGCTGCATTCTGTTCCCTAATCAATACGATGTGATGTCCTTATATCTTCGGATAAAAAGTTATATATACCCTGAACGTGCACACACATAAGATAACGAACTACGCTGCCAAAACATGTACCGAGAGTTCATAAATTAGTCACTGTCTGAAAGTTTCCAATTTTGATGCCGGAACTCTGCAAAATATACTACTGTTGAATTTCTCCATTTCGATCATTGAAGTAACGTCATTGACTCAACAGCTCACTACGCTGAGCTACAGCGTGTAAGAGTCACATTTTGAGGGTCTCAGTCGTGAATAGATCACTTTGGATCTTAATTGTGTGGAGCGTAAGTAGTTGTTTACAGCTGATTCTCGGCCTCCTCGGCCTCCCCCCACCACTATGACGTATTAATTGCTTTTTTTATTGGTTGTTGTTTGGTGAAGTTTTTTTGTTGTGCAGTGAAGTCAAGGCGTTGTGACCTTGAAGTGTCTGGTGCATGGATCGTTCAGATTTTTTTTTCATTTGAGATTTTGTGTGTTTAT
>NW_019292146.1:66739-89740 GCF_000500325.1 Leptinotarsa decemlineata | reverse complement strand
TTCATTACTTTGAGATCAATTTCACTCAACCAGTGTTCAGAGACACAAAATACATCAAAGCTGTACTTACTTAAAAAGATATTTATTTCATCGATTTTATTTGATATGCATTGAACATTGATATGAAAAACGCTCAATTTATTCCAATTCGAAAAATCAAAACTCGAAATGTTCAAGTTTCTATTGTCATCTTGGGTTTCAGGTGAAAAAACTCGCTGACGCGAGTTCCCACAGACCAGATTAGAGGATTCATTGCCGGCTCAAAGTTTTTTTCAAGTGTGCCCGTTCCAGAATTGAAGGTCGACTCTCTCAGTTGTATTGCTAATTGCATATGCAGGAAATTTTCTGTGAAGATTCCTGCACTGACGCCTGTCGGATATAATCCAACGCCGTTCATGGTATTAGCCAGGGGAGTAGTTGTTTTCAGATAGGCGTCAGTCCATTCAACCTACTGTGTATGTATATCCGAGACTGGCTTGAACATTTGAAGTTCATTTCTTTAGATTCATTAAGGTGAGAATCTTGCACCTCAAATTCCGACAACAACAATATCGACCATTCAACTGAAATCTCTTCAGAGAATCATTATGGTTTCCGTAGAGGATGTTGCAGAAGATGGTCGTGGGCTGATCATGGGCTGATCATGGGATAATCAGGTCGTCACAAGATTGTAGAAAATTGTCCATGGTCTGTCAGTCTTGTAGTGGATCATTCATCACAAGGAAGTTGAGCCTACTCTGCTCCGAACCGGACAGATTTTCAGCGTTTGATAAAGTCCCACTCTTGCCAGCTGACCTGAAGGATCAATGTACAGCTAACAACGGTTCAGTTGAGAAGCTGGGTTCATTTCGATGAGGCAGAAGAGGTGTGAGCTACAATGCATCTCTCAACCCCACCTGCTAACAAGCATCCCTCGTATCATTCGTCCAGAATTCCTTCATTATATCATATCTTCATTCGACCCAAATTGCACGAAAACTATATATAAAATAATAGTAGTGAAGAATTGTCAGAAATAAGCTTTTATTGAATCGTTCCCAATGTAATTCAAAATGAAATGAGTATTATTTCAAATATAAAATCAATAATATTCGAAGTAAATTGTGACTATCTACACTGCAATCATCAACCTGCTCCAACCAGAATGGGCAAAGAGTAAAAATTACGAGAAAACCATGGCTTCTGCAATTTTATGATCACCAGTCACTGGTCATTATCCCGATGATAATGGAAGAAATTAATGCTACAATACATAAACACAATGAAGAAGAAACATGATTGAAAAATGAGTTATACGAAAAAGTATAGAACTGTAATGATGCTGAACTTTCTTTTTGAATATACTTCAATCAGTTTACTACATTATTTGGTGAAGCGACCAGAATTATTGTGGTGAAAACGATCAGAAGTAAGTCTTGATTGATATTAGGCTTGATCAGTTTCATGAAATATCTGGATGGATTCTTCCATAAATACACGAAAAACCCAAGAAAAGAAGAACTGAAAATGAGATACTTTCGATACCAAAAATTAAGTTACTTATAAAGGCGAAACTATAATTATTCCGAAACAGCAATCCAAAAAAATGCAGGGTCGTTTAGAAATAAGTAAATCAATTCACAAATACTTGGAAATGAAGGAACTTCACTCAGTTATAGCATAGTTTGCTGTAGGGGTGTCAGAAAAACCACCCATCAATTAGAGGTACTTCAAAAAAACTATTGAAGAGTATTTTTTTATCTCCATGATACTCCTTCGGTATATCATTCAAATAGTTGATATTGCTATGCCAATATATTGCTATGCCAATATAAGTTGTCACTCATTAGAGTGCATCAGTGCAAAGTCTGTATTCTTATAAAAAAAAATACTACATAAAACAAACAATCTCCACACATATGTGCTTCATCTCAGAATGCTTCTTTTTTGCACTAAATACTGTAGAGCAAGCTGTAATATACCACCTGAGGGTGGGGAACCATTCGTTCCCCACCCTCAGGCTCATACAAGCTTATAAGCCTGATGTAAATCTTCTGGACCACCAGAGCAAAAGAGGAGGAAAAACGGATAAAATATCGAGATTTTCTTTTGGAACTCCGTAGACTCTATTCAGATCACTCTGTCAAGATGATTGTTCTGATTGTTGGAGTCCTTGGTGGAATGATGTCCTCTCTACTCTCGAATCTTAAAATCATACCGGCTTGCCGCACTAAGGCAGAAATCTTAGCCGCACAGATGCAGAAGACTGTCATTCTTGGCTCACTGCACTTGTTCAGGGCACATGATTCTCGGACCCAATGATCGCTTTCCCCACGGTGTGGGGAGTGGTCATTGGTTGATAATGCTGGCGCGCCCTCCCGAATGTATCGGGTCTTTGAGGGATAAGCGCACACTACCAGCGCACACTACGATAATAATAATAATTGGCTTATCAAAGTGCCTGACCTTCGCTTTTCTCAGGTCGAGTGGGCTAAAGTCGGAAACTGAGGGGTTCATCATGGCTTGCCAGGATGGTGTTTTTAACACCTTAGTCTACCGCAGTCGCGTAATGGGTATTGACAAGACACCGGTGTTGCTCTACGCTCCGGGGGATATTGAATCCGTTGTGGGGAACGAGAAGTGCCGAATTTTTTGGAACTATTCGTTCTCTACCCTCAGGCTCATACAAGCTAATAAGCCTGATGTAGCCCTTCTCGACCACCAGAGTAAGACGATATTTATCGTGAAGTTTTCAGCTCCTGGCGAGACAAATATCGTCTGAAAAGAGGAGGAAAAACTCAACTCAATTTACTCAGCTGCAAATAAATCTCTTGCCAGAGAAGTGCTGAAGTTGAAAAAAAATCAAATTCAAACACCAAAAGTCCAGTTGGTGCAGATATTTCTTTTATGAAAGATTTTACAGTTATGGAATTCACTTTCGACGGCTGACCTGATTATAGTTTGAAATCTTTATAGCGACAGATTTTTGACGTATTTCAGTGCTTCCTAAATTATCTGATACAATTTTTTTCTCAAGATTTTCCGGACAACTGTGTACCTACTGATTCGTGAGGAAAAACATGTTTCACAGAATCTGTATCAGAAGCATTTCTCAAGCTGCAATCAATCCTTCCAAGGGTTTCGTAGAGGGATCGATTCGGCTCTTGCTTCATGAAGCTCTTCCACTGAAATGTATTTCCAACGACTCAAGTATGTTCAATAATGTTCGCGTGTTTTATTTCTATATTTCAAGAAAACATACATATTTGCCCGTTTATGCTGCATCATCAGCCATGAACAACTAGTTGAATGTATTCAGGAAATACTGTCTGATCTTCGTAATATTTTATTATGGCTGAAATACAACAAATTATGAAAAGTCGTCATTTTCGACTATTACAAAACAATGTCAATCTAACGATTTGAAACAATCTAATAAGTATCATAATCAAACTATCAATAATTCATCATCTGTCAAGTTTCTAGGGCCTAAATAGATACAAATTTATAACGGTGTGAATATATCAAAATTTCACGTAAACAAGTATCTTCCATAATATCAATACTTTTCAAAATTTTATATTTTCTGTCACTAAAATATTTCGAATATATTCATTTGTATGAGCAGCATCAAATGCTTCTCTCAACCTATTAAAAATACTGCAGAAACCAATTATTAATGTATATAAATCAAAAAAAATATTTCACGTATAGTCAGTGGGCATACTTGAAGACTGGCTATTAATCAAAATATTTATGCACACAAATTTTGCATCTTCATTTATCTGACAAAAAACGAATTGAAATACTAAAGTTTGATTTTCAAAATATATAATGATCAAATATTGATGAACAGTTGATTCATTGGAGTAGTTTGGAACTATATGGCCAATTTACCAAATTCTTTGAAAAATGTCAGCAAGATAAAATTCAAAATATATCTTAAAAATGGTCTTCTGTTTCAAACTATAATATTATCAGCAATATTTTATATATTCCAAACATTTTTATTGAAGCAAATCAGTTGAACTGTCTATATTGTTCTTTTCTCCTTAGTATATACGTTGTAATTGTTGTTATTCCTAATATTATTATTCATCAATGAAACTATATCCATACAATATCATAAAGTTTTTGAAAAAAAAAGCAATTGAAGTTTCGGCAATATCCGCTCCAACCTCTAACCCAACCTATCAGTGACAATAGTATCAAAGTACAGAAGAACCATTCAAGTCATTATTGAAATCAACCTCATTTCCAAAACATAGATGGCTGTTATATATCACTTAGTTTCTCGAAATAGTCAAATCACAGTGAGATAAAACTATACAAATTATCCATAGTTCGATTTTTATAACTCGTTCAAATCCGCCTTCATCTCCGATTGATAAATATTTCACTGCTCAATAGTCGTTTTTGTTGAAAGCAACGCTTCCTGGATGGGAATACGGGAATACCTCTGAGACGTCTCACTCGATATCTTCCAGGTGAAAGGCCAACGAACTGAGGCCAGGGCCAGGAACAAATCGGGTCCATTCAGCTCGAGCACAGGAAATAGCACGCGGACGATAGAGCCACATGTTTTATTCAAATGTTTTATTCAGACATCTCGATGATGGATGTAACTACATCGGTGATTATAGTTTGACAGTGCGAAATGTAGCC
The DNA here is from genome assembly GCF_000500325.1 of Leptinotarsa decemlineata. NCBI lineage: Eukaryota > Metazoa > Arthropoda > Insecta > Coleoptera > Chrysomelidae > Leptinotarsa > Leptinotarsa decemlineata. Next base: position 85,096 of record NW_019292146.1, on the reverse strand, counting down.
GTGTTGACTGCTCGATTAAGGTCATTGGATGTTTTTACAGTGATAACACAGACACAAGCAAATAAAGTATTGCTCTCTGTTCAATTTAATAAAATGAGTTTCCACAAAATAAACAAGTCATCAATCACACAAGCCTTTGTTGAATATTTGGCTGATCGCAATTGGCATTTTATAATTTACTCGCGATTTATTATTTATTTATAATTATTCATAACATATGTAATGAGAGTACTGTGACTCAAATTTTTCTTTGGATATTTTGTTCCAAATATGCAGGGATTGTCAACTGATTCCACTTCAAGAACTAGCTAAAAATAAAGTAGCCATTACTGTCGTTTCTTGTCATGAAACCGATAAAGAAATTAACAACTGGAATTGAGGTGCTGACGCATAAGAATAATGAGGGTGAATAATCCTCAACTAGAGATACTTTCAACAACATGGACCTTGGCCTCTGCTTGTATCAAGTTGGAAGAGCCTAATTATTAATTTCTAAGCAGGAATGAAAAAAATGCCTACGTTACTCAGATAAAGCTTCTGACAAAAGTTTTGTACTTTTTCATGANAATCAAGCCAAGTGTCTGCCTCATAGAATATCGCAGTATCGTCTGCGTATCCAATTATTTTCCCAACGCTGTCCAAATTGAATAATTCATTCAGATATAAATTGAAAAGCAGAGGACCCAGTACCGTACCTTGTGGGACTCCACATTCTATTTGTTTTTGATTGCTAATTGCATCTGCAATGAATTCAATAGGTTGAACATGTCCTTACAGGATGAAACTGCATGATGATATCCTACCATGTAGTAACGGCTTAATCCATAAATTTAATTATAAAAGTGTTAATACTTAGCAGAATATAAAGATCACTTCTTTGATATGTCAGATCTCTGTAAAAACTGATCTTGGTGAGCTCACTATCATTTCTCTAAAGTAGAATTCGAAAATTACTAGATCTCAACTCATATATTTTATCTATTTTTGAAAACTTCCGTCCAGCCCTACACAATTGTTTTAGTATTCCTAACAATTAATTCAATTTAGGTACCATCACCACAAGTTTACACCAGTTCTTCACTGAAATATAAAGTTCCTTGTTTTTATGGTATCAGCAGAAATATTCGTTAGATTCGTATCACAAATGGAGCCCGTTAACAACTCTCCAAGCCACCTAAGGAGCTTCATAATTATTCTTCATCATCGAATTTCTGTTGGTAATAACACTTCTTGCTATTGAGTCGGCAGACCAAACAATCGGTGAGTGTTTTAATTCATTCCAGATTGTTCCGATGTGTTTTGTAATGCTCTCGGATACTCAAAGTACTCCGGGATAGTCCCTAGCCTTCTTTTTATTGCATATCAACGACTCATTGAAAAAAAACGAAGAATCCAATGTATTGCTTTGCTGACGACAACACACTTGTCTCGTCATTTTATTTGGATATCTGGAGGATCTAGATTTGATTTTGAATTGGTATGAAAGCAACCAGGTTTTCTATAAAAAGATAAATGTCTCCGAACCAGATATAACAATGTCAGGACAGACAATTCCGCTTTCTGCTTCGATTTTTTTGTTGAGAGATGTAATGAACACCAATTTGTCTTGGCATAATCATGTCGCTGGAATTGCAAAGGCTTCTCCTCAAGAACTTGGGACACTGTTCCGAACTAGAAAACTGTACACACCACGGCAACTTTTGATGCTTCATAAAGCTCAGATCAGACCTTCTTTGGAGTATTGTTCTCATGTATGGAGCTCCACCCCCAAACATGCCCTGAAGTTGCTGTTTACTATACAGAAAAGATCCATCCGCCTGATTGGAGAAGCAAACATCACTTGCACCCTTGATTGTCTAGAACATCGAACAAAAGTTGAAGATTTGTCTCTCTTCTATCGATACTTTGACGGGAAGTTTTCAAGTAACTTGGTACATTTGATTCCACCAAGACCGGTACATATCAGAAATACGCGACGGACTGCGGCTGCTCATCGTTTTGAGATTCAACTCAGTACACCTCGAACTCACTTTGAAAGAACTCTTCCATCTGGAGAACTGCGTTCATGTGGAATGAACTTCTTGAGAACGTCTTTCCAAATGAATTGATTCTCCAGCGATTCTAATCCAATGTGGATCGCTACTTCCGCACAGACACCGCTATTAGCGCTCTCTGAGGATTTTTCTGTAGTGCTTGTGTTTGATCCTTAAAAAAACAATTGTCTGGAATGTTCCAGAGAGTTCCCAAATATTCCACTACATTCCGGAATATTTTGGGATATTTCGGATTGTTGTGCAATGTTCTCGATAACACCTGAATGTTCCGGTCTATTCTGGACTGTTCTGAAACTTTCTAGAGAGCGAAACTTCCAAACTTCCAACCCATATTCTTTCAAAAACACCTCACATTTAACATTTAACTCCTTGGTTTATTCAACAATGATCTAGAATATTCTGGGGTTCACCCAATCGTTTCAGAATATTTTTGAACAATATTCCAGAATGTATCCGGATGTTTTGGAATATTATGGAATGGACTCGAATACTCTCGATTGTTCTGAAATGTACTAGAACTTTCTAGATATTGATATCTTGATATTTTCAGCAGCACTTATTTCAGGTAAAAATGAGCACTTTCTTCATGGAGAAGCGGATCTGACACTACAACAGGAAAAAATACGCATAAATATTTGCTACCCCATTCTGGAAGATGCCAGAAAATGTCTGATATTTGCTAGACAGAAAAAATTCAGACACCATCCCATAAAACATCAATATTTCAAGTCTGCGGTGGCACGGAATTATCTGTCGAACCGATAGCAATGAATTCAGGAGTTTTTTCGAATTTAATTGTCAATTCAACAACCGAAAGTCTCCCTTGTCTAGCCATACAATACATTCGCTTTCCCGGATTTCTGGATGTGATTTCCAGTTTCCATTTATGTTTACACGCACTGAAAACGTTCCACTAAGTTCATATTTCACTTTGGCTAATTGAATTCCCAGCAGAAAAAAATGTACTGTTTACAAAGTACCTCGTTTATCAAAGAAACTTCCTACGTTCTTCAGGATGGTTAGTGAAAAAGGGGTACTTGGATTTTCCGCAGACGAGCAAGCAGCAGGATACAAATTACAGGGATTCTCGAATATGTATTGCTATTCTGCAGATGGAAGTGGTTTTTTAATCAACCAAAATATACTGTTGATATTATTCAGGTTATTAATTTTCTGGCAGAGTAGTTTTATCCACGGTTTTTATTGAATAGAGATAGCTCAAATATACCCTTTGCTATTCATTCATTATTCAAAAAGAAAACTCATATAGTTCATATATTTAACATGAATAGATATATAATAGATTGTGTATAATAGACATGTGGTTTCAACTAGACGACGTACTCGTTACGTTCAGGTATTTTCTTAATAATTTGTTCTCGATGTGATATCCTTCTTTGCTAAAGAGGAGCATGATCAGCCAATGTACAAGAATGTGTTGCCTGACCAATTTGTGTCGAGGTTACTGATGGGAGGTCTCATGGATATATGCTAGTATTTTTTCTAGACACATCAAATTCAAAACTCTCCTTGGCGTTCTTCTAGAACATTCAGGAGTGGTAGCTCTCCATTTTCTTCAATTCAATATTTGGACATCTGCTGTTGAGAATGAATACAATCCCCCACCTCACACTTATTCGTAACAAGAAAGGCAAGTACATCAATCATTCGATAGTATGTCACCTAAATTTCAAATTCGTTCATTAAAACAGAAACGAGAATGTATATAATGAGTTTCCATTGTCGTACTCTCGTGCTATTTGTTGAAACAGCGGATATAATTATAAAAGCAAAATATTGAAGATGCATCCTTGCTCCAGTCTTAAATGTCAAGTAATGAGTTTTGAGACTTGTAAATTCATATTGGTCCTTTTTTCTAGAGGAATATTCCAAATGAAATTCAACTTTCGATTCATCATTTACAACTTGCAGCTTTCGGAGTCACACGAGTGACTCTTCTATGAAACCAACTCGAAAAAAGAAGAGTGCAAAAGTTTTTCTTCTCTGGTCTCATAATAATTTTTCAATAACCTTACCTAAAAATTCAACTTGACCTGAAGGTAACCAAGATCACTTTCAGATTTTTTGAATAGAATTCAAGTACAAATTGCAAAACTCGAATATCATCGAATATATCAGAGTGAATACATCTCTATAACTTCTGCTACAGAAGCCACAGCGCAATTTGGTGATAGTCTGGTGTAAAATCGATAGATAAAATATAGTAAAACCTTGAATATTCCGGAGAAGAAAGGACGCCAGATCAGCCAACTGAACTTAATTGAAATCGGAGTTTAACCGTCCTTCAAATTGAAATTTGTAAGATCCCATATTATATCGAACGGTTTTCTAATGCAGAATATATTGCAAACCGTGTTATTACCGAGATGGGAGGATACAATTTGTGGATCCGAATTTAATAGGTGGCATATGTTTCAGAAGTTAATTTTCCTCAATATATAATTTATTTTATGTGAGTCACAGCGATAGAAACAGGGTTAGCGAAATACATTTTTCCATCAACTGGCGTTCACATGATCAAAACTGAAAATGTTTTTAAAGTCGTTTGGCGGGACGTTTTTCCAGGAAAGTGAGTCGATGATGAACATTTTCGTACCAAAATCATTGGTACGAAACCAGATTAGGACATGGACCAATAAGAAGCATACAGAGTACTGGACAAAAGTACCTGGCAACAAATACAGTATTAGGGAACCGTCCTAGAAAAGAACCGAAGAACTACTTCAATATAGTAGGGATCACCTCAGTATAAATACAGGGTTAATAACCGATCACTGTCCGCTTAGAGGATACCTGAATAAAATAGGGCTGTACAACGGAGACCTCAACTGCAGATTATGCAACGAAGGTATAGAAACAGCTCTACACATCTTATGCGAATGTGAGGCACTGAATCACATGAGGCAGGCAATATATGGACGTACGAAATTACGTCCATAAGAATATGACGAACATCCAACACGGAACCTGTACAAACTAGTACAGGGAACGAGACTGATAGAATGGGCGTCATGAGGAAATGGGTGAATAAACGCAATAAGCCCAAGAGACTGTAGTGTTTTCTGGAGACTTGGACTGACTGGACAAGTCAGACAGCTCCCAAGGTACAAAAAAAGTGTACTTTACTAAAAAGTGTTTAGTTTCTTTTTTTTTCTTAATCGTCCAATCTTTTCCTTGCAATGTCTTATCACTAAAGCACCATATTCTGATTCCCTTTCCGTTTCTCTTGCTTCTATTTTTTCATCCTATCCTTTACTTATTTTCTATTACTCTTCTGTTCTTCATTTAATGCTGGTGTCACCGCCATTTTGTCGCATTTTTCCAGTATCACTATTGGTTTGTTTCGAAAGTTTTGATCGTTTCCATGAGTCTCCTCCAAACTGTATCTCAGTGAATACTCAATCATTTTAATCGATATAAGCGCCATTTGAATCAGTGCATCTTTGCCAACATAACACAAGTTAGTCAATTCCGTCAGCATGAAAATTGTGTGCTCGGAATTCGATGAAGTCGAAGAAGGCCATTTTTACTTAATTCTGATTGGCGAAGGTTCTACCGGTGATAAAGTTCTCGAAGTGCTTGTAACGATGGTAGTCGGTTGGCGAGGGGTCTGCGGAGTACCCACTTTCATAGATTTTTGACCCAGCACCGTTTGTGATGGGCCGGTCTCCACCGGGCTCCTCAAATTTTGCAAACCAACTTCGAACAGTGCGTGCATTAGCACTATCATTGCCAAATGCCTGGTTGATTATTTTTTGAGATACAGAACTTCAAAAACACATGGCATTAAAACGGACGAAACTTTTGAAACAACTCAATACTTACACCGCTGCTGTCACCACTGTTACAAAATGCTATGTCTGCAATAATACGGATGGAATCTAGTGATGCTACTTTGATTCAACTTCACTAACTTCATTGATGATTCAAAATCATAATTGAACACTATACTTCAATCACATTTCATAATTACTGCATTTATTTCACTAGTTCATCATTGCTTCTAACCTTGTCGCTTGTCAGAACTAATGTAGGTAATATTTTCGGCGGCGTAATAATGATTGCAATTATATACTATCATTATACAAATTTGAATTCTATGCTACATTCTATGAACATAGAAAAGTGTCAAATTGGACCTCTGAAGTGGAGTAGTTTATTTTTCACAACTCGTTTTCTTTCAGTTAAATAGTCATCGAGCATCATCAGTATTACATCGTTCATACTGCTATACTGCAACGAGTGCTAAACTTTTCTCAAATAAAAATAATCATAGGTCTTCATTACTCAGCAGTTTTCCATTCATAGGACAATATTATTGATTTACAAATATACACTCCATATAACATTATGAAAATAGCAAAAACTTTCAGTGAACTCTCTTGAAATATGAAGTTGTGAACGAAATACTCTATGAGTTTCGATGTATAAAATATATTCACTATAAAATATATTATTTTTGTGAAATTCATATGAATAAAATACATGAAATATATGATTCATCAATTACTGAATATTAAAATTGACCCGATTGATATACAAATGATATACATATACAAATATATAAATTCACTAAGAAAGTGATGTGACCATAGATCAGTATATATTGATGGAAAAACTGATGAATTACAAGTCGGAAATACCTGTTATACATCTAGTAAGAATGTGAAATGTTTTTATTTTGTATTCATCGAATATAATGAATTTCAAATGACAAAACACCAAAATAAAATAGGTATTTCGGAACAAACTCATTGACTTGCTGGAGATTTTCATGTCCAAAATAATCTCCAGAAAATCAAATCATTGAATATTAAGTTCTTGTTACAACAGTCAACCTATAACATGAATTTCGATTGTTTGACCAACTTTCAATTACAAAACTTTCCTTGGAACAATTTCAATAACAATCTTATGACATTCGTAAAAAGGAGACCAGATAGGTAGTACTAGCCACTAGCATATCTAATTTTAGATATCACATAAGTGTTATGGTTAGTTTTGGGATTTTGCCGTGGTCTTCTTTGTTCATAATCTCCAAACGTTTCGACTACAACTGCGGCAGTCATCTTCAGTGGCCTGGTCAAAGTACTCTTTTTGACGTGTCAACTTGACGTTTCAGTTGACACGTCAATAAGAGTACTAGGACCACATTGACGCCAGCCGTAAAAGCCTACATTTCTAAATATCACATAATTGTCAAACAATGTTTGCAAAGGTTTCACATTAGTGAAACTCAATTTCTGATTATAAGGTTTTTGCTTCCTTCAGGTTCAAATTTGATTCCTATATCAAAAACAACACCTGTTACTTTAACTCAGTGGCAACAATTTCATAGGAATATGATAATATTGTGTATTGCGGTGTAGCTAACAACTTTACATTGAGACACAACTTGTTGACTCTATCAATTTTAATTGGGTTCAACTGCTTCTGCATATGCTCACAATGATGAATATCTTTGTGAATGAAATGTGAAATCATCATCAGAACAAAGCTTTTTACAATTTAGTTTCTCACATCAATCATTCATAAATATCAGAAAAATATGCAATCCCAAATTATATTTCTGAGGAACTGAGGAACAGAACTAATGTAAAAATGAAATCTCTTGTATGATAAGATTTGCAATTTTTTTATTATCTAATTTTCATTCAAGATTCAAGTGATAATATTCAAATATACAATAACATACAGCAAATAAATGCATACATATAAAGTTTTCAATAGGTATTACACCATTTTTCAAATAATTGATTATTTTGGCACTCAACTCACACAAAAAATGACTGTTTTTGTATTTGGTAACCTGAAAACCACAAACATTCTAACAGTTCAATGAGTTGAGGAATGTCAACAGTTCATGTTTTTATTTAATATTGAAGGTCTAATTACATTCTGAGTAAATCAAAAAGGTGTTGAGGTTGAAAAGAGTAATGAAATTTTCAAACACTCACAAAGACAAAGGTTCACGACCCAAATAAATTCAGACACGGTTCAAAAAATGCAGCATTCGTGTCGTCCTCACTTATGTACCAGAAATCGCTGCATCACAAATGTTTCCCCAAACCAAGAACGCAGCCATCGAAGTATGAAGGCATTTCCAGCATGTCATGGTCATTGTTTTTCATCTCAACTAATTCCTGATTTCGCCCATTCGATTAAATTGCTCGGAAAACTGGACATTCTCCTATTAGCCAAGCATTTCGGAATTGAATATCAGCACAAATGAAGTGGAAGCATCGGGAATATAGTAGAGTTAATTGAATGCCGGACTATTCTAATGAGTTTAATTGATTTTTTCCGTTTTCGGCAGCTGGTGTAATAAAAAGATTGGATTTTCACATGAAACGAAATGTGTCAATTTTCCCGGGGCGACATTTATGTAGTGATAAAACTTCAAACAGAAAATTATATTCTTCGAATTTTCATTTCTGGACTGTACTCTGTACATATCGTAACTGATATATACTGGTTTGGACAAGTTATCTGGTTATTGAACGATATATCCATTCAATAGCCCTAAATTCCACAAAATCCATTGGCTCCTACTGAAATGGATTTGGATAAATAATGTCCTCTGTCCACTTTATCACAAATGATATACAATGGTTTGGTTCTACATAGTTTTTTGGTAAAGAAACAACTTTCGATTCAGTAGTACTAAACGGCACAAAATCAATAGAACCATATTGTGGAGGTTTTAGATGGAGCATGTCCTCTTTCCAGTATAGTACCAATAATATACAATGTTTTGGTCCTGCATAATTTTCTGGTGGAAAAATATCTTTGGCATCAAATAGCACTAAATTCCTCAAACTCAGTGAATTCCTATTGAAAAGCATATTGGCATTCATCAATATATGTGTAAGGTACGAAGTTGTATTGAGGAAGTCTTCAAAGTGAAACAGTTCTACTATTTTTCTTTTCGAACGATCTACTGTCACATTTCCTTGGCTAGTTCCTCCATCTCTTTATCAAATTTGTAGTTGAGCCCGAATCAAGTTTTAGTTCAAGACACTATTATACTAGAAAAGCTTTTTATGGCTTCTTAGTGTCCATTAATTTCATCTATACTTATAAATATAAAAATCACTCATTTAACACTTATTTATCTATGTTTCTTCGTACTGGTAAATCGTAGGAAGCTAAAATTTCGCAATAGGTGTTTCTTAGGTATTAGATGCGCACTATGGAAGGATTTTCAAATATTTCAACTGGGGAGCCCCCCGTAGGTGTTTGCATATGAAAACAACCTTTTCATCACTGACTTTCTGCTATATTCTTGGAGGCTGAAACTTTGTATGTAGGTTCGTTTTATGTGCAATAAGGAAGGAACTATGAATATTTCAACTGGGGCGCCAACCGTGGAGGAAAAGGCACATTCATAAAATAAAGTAACCTTTTCATCACTGTTTTTCTGCATCGCTATATTTTCGGAGGCTGCATTTATATTTATTATCAGCATTGCCCCTTGCGGAGCCGGGGTTATTCGCTAGTTACATATACTGCCACTTTATTCTGCTGTCATTATTTTCAGCAATTTCTCATTTATTCAAAAGAATATTTGGAATGTTTCTTCAGTACTTACTATTCACAACAACAGGTACGTTAGGTTGGCAACAGTTGACAATAATTGGCAGGATTGTCTTTAGACTGGACTTCTTGATGATCGACCAGTGCAGTTGGTTACTGCCATTAGAGCTTTATCATATTCAATTAACAATCAATAACTAAAAATATATAATTTCAAAGACGTTACTGTGGAAAATGCCATGAAGAGTGCTGCAAATGATCGAGAACTAGTGAAGAAAAAATGAGGAACGTTCCAGGAATTTCACCTTGGTTATTTGAGGATTTGCTGAAGCTGTTGAAAGACTAGGCACAATAGCGTTAGTAAACTTGATGAAACAAGATGAAAATATGAAGGGATATTTTACTTTTGGGAAATAGCTTCACTCAAGCGGAATGAAGTTTTTTTTTCCTATTGAAGATGATTGGTGATTGAAACATGTGTCGAAGTGTTGAAAATAACGGTTTGGTGTTGGGAATAAAACTCCAGTGATATTCTTCTAACTGATCAGAAATGAATGGCAAGTATAAATATTTAGTAACTAATCATGGCTTCGATAATTATTAGAGATTTGGAAACAGTTGACATAATTTTCAAGGTGCTCAAATACTTTTGCCACACTCCATGGTGTATTTCTAATATGTACCGTTCTTGGTGGAATCAAATAGAGGAGAGACAAATCTCCAAACCTTCTTCGATGTTCTAGGCTATCAAGGTTGCACGTCAGGGTACGTTTGGGGGCAGAGCTCCATGCATGAGAACAATACTCCAAAGAAGGTCAGGTCTGAGCTCTACAAAGCATCAACAGTTGTTGAGTTGTTTACAGTTTTCTGGTTCGGAACAGTGTTCCAAGCTTTTGAGAAGCAGCCTTCGCAATTCCAGCGACATGATTGTGCCAAGATTCGTGATATTGATGACTCATATATTTTATCGAAATTCATCTTCAATTATATATAGGAATACAAATACTTTGTCTAATTTCCACTTACTTGATGTATTGATATCAATACGATCAATGTTTCGGTTTTAACATCATTCTCTAGTGTTCTAGCTCTACTAAAGTGCTAGAACACTTGAGAATGGTGTAAAAACTGAAACCTTGGTCGTATTATTATCAATACATTCAGTTAGGTGGTGGAAGTCATCTTGAATTTAGACAGGTTGGAGCCTGGCTCCCTTACCATTTGGACTGATGTTTGCCAGAAGGACAAACGGGTCATAACTGAAGTGGGTGTTATTGGTATGGCGGCATGAGTGTCCTCAGACATCAGTTCCGCCCTTCACGGTATACCCCTGCCTGGCTGGGGTGAATTGGATGAAAACGTTGTTCATCTTTCAACGGAAGATATAGGGGCCTCATTCGACAGAGTGTCGGGGCCTTCTATATCGGGAGGGGTCGTCTACAGTATAATCCATAGCTTCCCTGACTAATGGGTTTTCATGAGTTTCTGCAACATCGAAAACTCTCTGATTTCTCGACTGAATGGACTCCCGAATGGAAGGTAGCTGCAAATCTCTGCGGATGGCTTCATTTCGCACGAACCAAGGAGCATTCACAATCATCCTTATTAGCTTGTTTTGCAATACCTCCAGAATGGTGATATTAGATTTCGCCGCTTGTCCCCAGACGCCTGAAGCATACATGATGACAGGCTTGAACATCGTATAATAGACGGTAATTTTGTTTTTGAGACTCATTTTAGATTTTCTGTTGATCAGAAGGTACAGACGTGCTATCCGGCCCTCGATCTTTGATTTGACGCTCGTTATGTGCGGGTTCCAAGTGAGCCTACGGTCTATTAGAAGGCCGAGGTACTTCACCCGCGCCTGCCAGTCAATCTCTCTTCCAGAGATGCTCACTTTTCTGGCCGGAGAATATTTCAGTCTTCCCATGGTTATTGCCTGAGTCTTATCCGAGTTCACTCGGATCTTCCAATTAAGGTACCAGCGCTCAAGGTCATCCAATGCACGTTGCATATAGATGACGCCGAGCTCCCGACCCATGGAAGATGGGAGGAGAGCCGTGTCATCGGCGTATAGAGATATCTTCACACGCTCGGGCCTCTGAAGGTCACTGGTGTAAAGTGAGTACAACGTCGGAGAGAGCACGGCCCCCTGTGGCACTCCAGCAAAGATCTGTCTGTTATCAGATAGAGATCCCTCTGCTCCAACCTGAAATGTCTTGTCTTTCAGGAAAGACCCGATCCACCGGACGAGGCCCCGAGGCAGGTCGAATGCGTTTAATTTGTGCAGAAGACCTTCGTGCCAAACACGGTCGAAGGCCTTCGAGATGTATAATAGAACAATGTGCACTTTTTTGTTGGTGTTTAACTCGTGGATGGTGTTTTCGACCAGCCTTAGATCCTGTTACTCAGTGGAGTGGTCTCTCCTGAAGAAAATTGTTCATCAGGCAGAACATTTCGGTCCTCAACTTCTTTGTTGCAGCCTTTGGAAAACAACTCTTTCAGCCAGCTTAGCCGCCGAAGAGAGTAGATTGATCGGGCGGTAGTTCTGTTGGAACAGCGGGTTCTGACCCTGTTTCGGGATCATGACGACGACCACATGCTTCCACCTTTTGGGGAAGTGTCTGAGGGCCAACGAACTGATTATTATGTTAAGTAAGCATTCAACGTAATGGTCCGGAAGCCTCTTCAACAACTTGTTAGTTATTGAGTCGACCCCCGGTGCATTAAATAAGTGGAAATCAGACGAAGTATTTGTATTCCTATATCTAATTGATTGTGCCAAGACATATCAGTGTCCATTTCAACCCCCAAAAAACGTATCGAAGCATAAAGCGAAGTTGTCTGACCTGACATTATTATATCCGGTTCGAAGACAATTATCATTCAGGAGGAAAACCGATACCTGGATTTGTTTGGCATTGAATTGAACTTGGTTACTTTCACCCAAATTCGAAATTAATTCTAATTCATTAAGATATGCAACCTCCTACTGCTGGTGAAGATGTGCATACGCAGTCGATATCATGGAATCCAAATGTAATGACAAGACCACTGTGCTGTCGTCAGCAAAGCAATAAATTGAATTCTTGGTTTTTCCCAATAAGTCGTTGATATACAATTAAAGGAGGGTTGGAGACAATATGGATCCATAGTGATCACCAGCGTTATAGTGAAAGTTTAAGGGAGATGTTCATCAACGGCCACTTGCAGGAAACGTTCTTTCAGGAAGCTGAAGAGCCATTCACAAAAATTATCCGACAAACCATATCATCGAAGTTTGGCCAACAAACCATCAATCGCAATAGCTCTTAAGTCTCCATGTTTCTCGATTGTTTTATTCCAAATATGGGCGACATACGATAGAAGGTCGCCTGTAGATCTTTGTTTCCGAAAGCTATATTGATGATCGCTCAAGATGTTGAAGCTTCCCAAATATTTGAGGATATGGTGGTTTACGGCTTTCTCCATGATTTTTGATATCACTGATAGCAAAGCGACTGGTCTATAGTTATTTGGAAGAGTTCATTTGTGCACTTTTTGAGTACGATGACGGGCACTTCATCAGGACTAGACGCCTTGTTGTTATTGAGCTGTTTCAAAATTCGCCTGACTAGACGTTGTCGAATAGTTATTTCCGGTATTGTGAATTTTAGTGTGGGAATAGTGGGTTGTGCCTTTCCCATAGTAATTTATCAAATCGTAAAGTTGTATTGTATGAAAAGACAAATAAATTTCGATCATCAAAGGGCGCATAATTTCACACTTGAATTCTTCAATATTTTTGATCAGAAAATGGTTTTTAAAACACCCTATATGTTTGTAAGGGCCTCAAAACCTGATGATTCGTATATTCTTTCATAAACTTCGAAGCAGAATATGATTGATAACTCATCAGGATTTCTATCACGCTACAAAATAATTCTTGATTTCTTCTTCAAAAGACGATCAAGGCTTTCATGATAGATTGTTCTTATAGAATGTGTTGTGTGAAGCTGTTTGTTAATGGTTTTGTTTTCCTTGACACTGAAGCTTTTTCCGTCCAAACTCAGAGCACTGTCGATCAACTTTGACAGTTATAAATCGTTTGCATCGCTTGACTAACGCCTTTATGAAATATCGAATTACAAAAGTTACAAGGTCAAAGTCATTAGGCATATTGGAAATATGTTTCCAAAGTGAGAAAGAATGGCTAGCGCGTAATATAGTGTATTATTCTTTCTAAACGATTTCTGTATATTGTGGAGTTATTGATTTTGCTCTAGCTCTGCAGTGATAGTTCAGCAGGAAAGTAATAACTTTGACAAAGATCAGATTTTGAACAACTTCAATCAGGGTGAATTATTTCTGTTCGTGATGCACATAAAGATCTTATCTGTTAGCAGAGCCATGACATATTTAACCAAAAACAGCTGTAATGTATGTAAACTACGGACTGAGCTTATCTAAAATACAAAATGTTCTTCATGTTTGATCGTTCACTTGCATTTACTGATTGCTCTTTATACTGCTCCTCTTACAAAAAGATTGAATAATTTTATGCATTGAAGCAAATTGAGGAAAGTAAAGTTTTGTTTTTGTTGTAGTCTCACTGATAAAACTCGATTTATAAAATACATAAATATGAATAGATTTATCCATTCCGTTCTTTTTAGGGGTGAAAGACAAGCGCTACAGGAAAATCCTTGATGCGCTTTCAGAGCGGTGCCTGTGCGAAAGTTGCGATTCAGATTGAATTTGAATTGCCTGAGATTAAATCCATTCAGAAAAATGTTCTCAAGAAATTTAACAGTGAATTTTGAGGTGTACTGAGTTGAACCTCAAAACCATGAGCAGCCACAGTCCGTCGCCTATTTCTGATATGTACCGCTCTTGGTGGAATCAAATGTGCAGAGTCATTTAAACACCTCTCGTCAAATTATCTATAGAAGGGAGACAATTCTCCAAACGTTCTTCAATGTTCCAGGCTATGAAAGTTGCACATAATTTTCGCGTCTCCAAGTGAGCGAAGGCTCTTTTCTGGATGGAATCCAGCAACTTCAGGGTATGTTTGGGGGCAGAGCTCCATACATGAGAACAATACTCCAAAGAGCTGCAACTGAGAATAATGTCAATCTGAGTATACCTGTGAGTCCAAATGACACAAAAAAATTCATAAAAAACTCAATACTCAACACATGGCAACACGAATGGACAAATAACGATTCAAAATTGAGAGATATCAAACCTGATATCGCAGCCATGAGACTTCCACAAGGGCTAACGAGAAGAGAATAAGTTGTAATAACACGACTTGGGATAGGACATATGAACTTAACATCTTCTTATATACTGAGAAGACAAAGACAACCATCCTGTGGAAATTGCCAAACTTTGATGACGGTTAAACACCTTTTCTTAGAATGCCACCAATATGAAGACGATCGACAACGATATAACTTATCGGATAATATCAGAACCAAAGCTATAAGAAATGTTTTGAACTTTCTGAAAGCAACAGAACTTCTCAACAAAATATAAAGA
This sequence comes from Leptinotarsa decemlineata, assembly GCF_000500325.1. Lineage (NCBI taxonomy): Eukaryota > Metazoa > Arthropoda > Insecta > Coleoptera > Chrysomelidae > Leptinotarsa > Leptinotarsa decemlineata. Next base: position 69,962 of record NW_019292146.1, on the reverse strand, counting down.
GTTATCGTATACTACAAAATGGCTAATGACCTCAGTAGTCGATGCCAGAATAATAATTAAAAAAATACTCCAAAGAAGGTCGGATCTGAGCTTTATCACCAGCGTTACCAAAGATGATTGCCGACGTGAAAGACGTCCTCAAAAAATGCGACAACATACTTATCCCTCAACTGAAACGGAAGTTACAATTTTTCAACCCAACGGTGTCGAAACTATATTGCCTCCCAAAAATCCACAAACCAGGAAAATCAATGCGCCCCATCGTGTCAGCTATTGGATCTCCTACCTACCAAATAGCAAAATGGCTCACTAAGGAATTTGAAACCTTGTTTGTCTATTGCGGAACCAAGTTTCAGTATAAAAAACTCTTTAGAGTTCATACAACATACAAAAAATATGGTTCTGCAAGAAGATGAGATTTTGGTTTCTTTTGATGTTAGTTCCTTATTTCCTAGCGTCTCAATTCCACAGACCTTGCAATACCTCAGGGAATTACTGGAGTAAAATAATTTCAATAATAACGAAATCGATGAAATCGTTTCTCTTACCAATTTGTGTATGAAACAAAATCAGTTCCAGGTAAAAGGTTGCTTTAATGAACAACAGGAAGGAACGGCCATGGGAAATTCCTTGTCCCCCTACCTGGCAGACCCTTTCATGAGCAGATTCGAAATGGAAGCCAAAGAAAAGTCGAAGTATTTTCCTAGGATTTGGTAGTCTCCTAGGTATGCAGATAATATTTTCGCGATATTCGATACCGAAAAATCGAATATTGACGACTTTGTTTCTATTTTAAATAATAGATGTCTATCAATAAAATTCACGTATGAGTTAGAAAATGAGGGACAACATCCATTTCTTGACGTTGTGTTAATGAGGAGCCTATATGGAGGGTTAGAATACGATATATTTAAAAAGGAAACAAGCACGTACAGGTATATTCCCGACAGTTCACATCACTGTGGACAACACAAACGTGCTGGGTTGAATTTTTCAGTGCATCGTCTTTTGACTTTCCCTCTAAGAATTTTTCAGTGCAGCGTCTTTTGACTTTCCCTCTCACACATGATAGGTTCACAAAAGAAAGACGTACAATACAGGAAATAGCAGCCACCAACGGTTTCTCGAAGGGTATTGTAGATGACATAATAAGAAAAAAGAAGTTTAGGTTAATAATGAACGAAATCTTGACTTTCAGAAAGGACAGAAACAAGATAAATACATCTCAGTTCCATACCACCAATATACGAAGAACTTTGGAAAGAGTTTCAAGGAACTAGGTATGAAGGTGGTTTTTAAAATAAGCCATACACTACAGAGCCTTTTGGGAAGTCCAAAAGACAAAGTCGAGAATTCGAAAAAGTTTGGAGTTTACGAAATTGGATGTAAGGACTGCGATGCAAAATATTATGGCAGACAAAAAGATCTATTAAAGTAAGATATAAGGAACACATATCACACTTAAAATATGGAAGACCTGAAAAATCAGCAGTTGCCCATCATATTTTGCAACAAAACCATTCCATAGACTTCAGTTCTTCAAGGCAACAGGCAACTAGATGCCTATGAGAGTGTAAAAATAAGTAATTATAATAATATTATGAATAACGATAACGGACCAATACCAAATAGCATACTATATAGCTTGTTGAAATAATATTGTTGGGTTTACTGATTGTAAATATTTAGATAGGCAATATTGTGAAACTGTTGATATACAATAAAAAAAGGTTTGGAGACAATATGGATCCCTGGGGAAAGCCAGCGTTGATGGTAAAAGTATTCGAGAGAGTATTCACTGATAGCAAAGCGACTGGTCTATAGTTATTTGGAAGAGTTCATTTGTGCACTTTTTGAGTACGATGACGGGCACTCCATCAGGGACAGACGCCTTGTTGATATTGAGCTGTTGAAGAGTAATTTCCGGCATTGTGGATTCTAGTGTGGAATAGTGGGTGGTGCCTAGTACATCTGATTTTTCTATGGCTGTTGGTGCCACAATTCCATCACTTGTGTTAGTGATGCAATTGTGAATTTTGTCGGTAGTTTTAGCTACCGACCAGAAGGATCTAGACCTGTTGGGATTATATCTGATTCTCTGATGGTGAAGTTCTTTGCTTTCATTCATTTCAAGTTTGCAGCTGCGACAGACATCTCCAGTTTTGATACATCTTTTGAAGCCCATTTGAATTTGATAAGTAATCAAAAACCTGAACGAGAGTCTTTGTTGAAAGACTTCCGGTGAATCATTCCAATCTACACAAAACGTAAGACTCACTCTCCAAAAACAAATTATCTTGCTCACACCATCGTTATCAACGTGCATTCCATTTTCTAGCACATCGAAATTCACACTTAGATGAACTAGCTCCGAGTCTGAATTGATATTGAAAATTTGCGGTATTCGTCTTGCTTGGCGACATTTTTTTGCTTGAATGTGACAAGTAAATGGCGCGACAAAATGAATGGAGAAATATTTATGTAGAACTCACTCCAATTTATTTTCTCGTCTTGACTACTTTGTGGCGTTCTTCTGATAATGAGGCGAATTAGAAGTGGAAAATACGATGAAAAGTGCCGGAGTCTTTCACGTGATGGGTGGATTTCGGTTTCGGGGTCAACTCGAATCATTTTTGTTCTTTTAATGCAGTGTGATATCAGTGTTGATGATACACTCATAAATTGTGAAGTATTTGGAAAAGGACTTTCCAGAAAAATATGAAGATTCGATAAATTTGTTTGTAAGGGTTTTGAGACGAAAATTATCTAGCTATTGCAGTTCTACTTTTGCAAATCGCTGCACTTCTGTTGAAAACATGGATCTCTAACATGCTAACAATTGAACGTTTTTGTTGATATGTGGATCACCTCTGAAACTAGATAGGTAGATAAATGTACATTATTGTCCAAGAGTGAATTCTCATTGACCAAGTGTGATGAGAAATGTCGAGTCGATGATCGACGCTGGAACGAGAAGCATGTAAAATTTTTGAAAGTTTTGAAAATTGAGTTAAAATTGGGAATTAATGGATCAAACCTATTAAAATACATATAGATTCAATTTTAAATAAATATATAGTGGAAAGCAGATAATTGAACTTACACATAGTACCAATTGGGAAAATTGGAGTTAAAAAAAAAAGAACATCCAGATCAATTCACTGCACCAACAAGGAAAAGTTCAAGGTATTTAGAAATCCTTTATAAAACTCAAACCACCATT
>NW_019292146.1:0-65522 GCF_000500325.1 Leptinotarsa decemlineata | reverse complement strand
ACATGTCCATTATTATAAACATGTTCACTAAGGGCACACCTTTCTGGATGAAGTCTACAATCACTTTTGTGTGCAGATATTCTGTCTTTTAATAATCTGGCAGTCTGACCAATGTATTCAGCACTGCAACTTATACAAGGGATACTATAAACCACTTGAGATTGAAATTTTTTTGGGATTTTATCTTTCAAGTTTGAAAAAAGGGAATTAATTGTTAAAATAGGTTTGTGTGCAATTTTTGATTATCAATATTTTTGAAAATTCGTGTGAGTTTGGGTGTTTGGGTGCGCTTCGCTGCTATCCCATATATATATGTTAGCTCTAAAATTCTCACGGACAAAAAAAGATGAGCTGTTTTCTCGGGTTTTGTCCGTGTTCTGTGTGTTTTATCCCCATGAGGATTATTTTTACAATGTTTCGGTACATTTTCCCTCCTCTGATGATGTCTGGAGTTTTTCAACTAGACTGATCAGTCACAACTCTGTGCCTCTACCTGTTTTCGCCCTACCTGAACTACCCCTCCTGCCTCTGTTATTCTACCTATATTATCATGTGCTGAGTTTTACTTCTGGGGTTGGACGGTCTGTTTGCTTTTGTGAAGCGATAAAACTGATCTCCATGTTGTTGGTAATCTTTGCGCATCATCTCTCTTGTTCATATTACTAGGTCGTTTTTCAATTTCAATAGCCTCTCTGATTGTTCGCGAGTAAAAGTTTTCATTACTTGCTAGTATTTTTGTGTTATCGAAATTGATGTTGTGTCCTGTCTGTAATACGTGTTGGAAGAGAGAAGACGTGGTGACTTTTCCCTTCACTGCTTTTGAGGTTCAACTCAGTATACCTTGAACTTCACTGCCTAAGAACTCTTTCTTCTGAAGAACTGCGTTTATGTCAAATAAACTTTCTGAGAACATTTTTCAAATGAATTCAATCTCCAGCGATTCAAAAACAACGAGGATTCATGATGGAATTGTCTGATACTTGATGAAAATCCATAATTAACCTATTCAAAAAGCACTTTATTGTGAGATTTTCACTACACAGTTTTACAAAAACGCAACACGTGTTTCGCCATACAATGGTTTTTTCAGGCATGTCCTCACACGCCCTAAAAACTTTTCTGTAGTGATTGTGTTATGCCTAAAAAAAAGAATGCCTCCGCTTTTCCACCTAATTTCCTTACGACTTATAATTTGAAGGCTCTATATACTAATACTTCAATATCCCGATTTATGCAGACCGTCTGATATTTCATATCATTCAGGTTCGTTGTGCCTATCAATTTTTTGAGACAGTAAATCTCTTTCAGTCCAGACACAATTCACTTTCTCGTGCAGAAATTTGTAAATTTTATGCAATTCTCGTATAAGTTGCCTATACTTTATGCGGACTATATCGAAGGTCTCGAAATTGTGCAGGCGATGAATTCACTATGGATTTTCCAGCATTTTTACGTTTTGCAGCATTCTGTCGGATCATTTGGCGACGACGTAAAGCGTCCTGACGCTGCAACAATTCCATGTAACAGCCCAAGATTTATGCATCGCATGAATATTTTTGTCTGGTTGATGGAATGAATCACTTTCCAACGGTAATTTTTCGGTTGTAAAACAAATTGGGAAACAGTTTTCATTCTCACTCTCTTCGGTTAGTCCTTGTGATCCGTAACAACAAGCGTAATATACAATTGATATGCAGAGAGTTTCAGAGTTATGTTCGGCATGACTGGTTTGATGACAAAATGTTCTTAATAATAATAATAATAATTGACTTTATTGATAAGTTCATACATAAGTACATACATAGCTCTTATCAAATGGCAGGATTCACTTTTCGCCCATGTTCACACATTGACAAAACTTGCTCTTCCATCCAACCTTATTCCTATTTACAATTTAATTTCAAAAATAATAATTAGGCATAAATACAAATGAAGATTATAATTATTGAGTGAGAATGAATAAATGACAATTTATAACTCTATGGTATATAAGATACGATATAGATATTAAAATGCCTACTTGACAGGTTTCAAGATATAGTGAAAATACCCAGTAAAATATCTCTCTTAAGTTTCTTTTTCAGCGCACCAGAAGAAATATGCATATATCCATTGGGTAACCGGTTGTATAGCCAGGCTAGAAAAAATGAAAAAGAGCCTCTGAATTGAGACGTTTTATGTTTTGGTGTGGTAAGCTGATTTCGGAATCGAAGATTGAGGTTGTGTACGTCCGTCCTGTAACTGATTTTTCTATAAAGATAACTTGGTTTCTTGTCATTCATTATTTTATGAAACAAGACAGTAGAATGTAGAATGCGTCGCGACTCCATATTTAGTCAAATGGTGTGATATATGGTTGCGTCTTTCTGTTCCAGTTATCAGCCTCATACATGAATTCTGTAGCTCTTGTAATCTATTCTTGTCAGCTTGAAGGAGATTGGGACCATATACTACGTCCGCAAAACTAGCATATGACAACACTAAAGATTCGCACAAGGTCTTTTTTTTTTCAACAGTGTTCTATTAGAATATATCATTTTGAGATTGCTGTACCCTCGTTTCAGAATTTGCGATACATGTCGTGTGAATCTTAAAGAACTGTCGAGGTATACTCCTAAGTTTTCAGTAATATCCTTAAGAGGTAACTCAACTCCGTTTGCAGTTATAGAAACCTTGTTTTGTGTTATGTCAGAAGTATCTTCATCGCATTCTATGTTTCATCGGCGTAGCAGATGACAGAAGAATATCAAAGACAATCTGGAAATTGTGATGTATATAATACAAATAGTAGTGGGCCCCATATGGACCCTTGCGGAACACCGTTATAGATATTGATGAGATTTGACGTAGAGTTTTTTTGATCTAAGTAATTTCCAATCAACTCAGGTGCACTCGGTACGAATCCAAGGTAATTCAGAAGATATATAAGAAGTACACGGTTGATGTGGTCAAACGCCTTTGAGTAATCGAGCACAACTAGAAGGCAAAGTTTATTATCATCTATTGACCTTTGGATGTCGTCAACTACTTTTAGTAATGCAGTTGTGCAGCTAAAATTTGCTCGGAAAAACCAGATTGAATAGGTGGTAGAATATTGAATTCATAAAGGTATTTTGTTATTTCTTTACTTGTTATTTTTTCAAAAACCTTGGGTATCGCACAAAGTATCCTGATAGGACGGAGATCGCTCAAATTATCTGGGATAGCTACTTTAGATGAAGGCAGAATATGTGATTGTTTCCAGAGAGTCGGATATTCATTATATTCTAGACAATAACTGAAAATATGAGTGATATGAGGAACAATGATAGGGCAACAATGTAATAGCATCTTGATACTCAGTAGGTGCGAACCAACGGCACAGATTTAATGCTTAAAATCGCTTCGAATACTTCACTATTATTAATGGCATGGAAATTAAATGTGTGTTCATGTTTTTCATTTTGGTTAAAAAAAGAAATACATTCCTCATCAGGAATCAAGTTGTTATTGTTGATACCGCAGAAGTAACGTCATGTTTGATTTCTTACTGTATATATCAAGGTCTGCTAGTCCTCTCCATAGTTGTTTTTTATTTCGTAAACTGAATTCTAAGTACGCTTTTTTCTCAAGATTTATCGTTTTGTTCGTGAGATTTCTCAAATCCTTATAATAATTCCACCGATGTACAGAATTGTTTTTTCTGTTTTAAATTTTCTGTTAACCAAGGAGCTTTGTTTTTGGAAATTCTTACGGTTCTTACTGGTGCAAAAATACTAAAAATGCGATTCAAATCCTCCATGTTATACATTATATCAAAATCAATCTCTTTTGAAGTAGTGCTAAAATCCACTTGGTTAAACCGTTTGAAATCTCTGTTTCTGTACATGAAAGTCCAATTTTTCGTTTTAGGAAAACCTTCTTTACATGATACCAGGCGATGATCAGTAAACACACTACAATCAACCGTAGTACAGTTGCTTATATTCAGTGTTTCAGAACAGATAATAAGATCTAGGAGCGTACTGCTAGTCGCACTAAATTGAGTCGGTTCATCAATCATTTGCTTCAAACCGAATGATTCCAAATTATTGTTCATTCTAACGCATTGAACACTTTCTGGATCCAAATAATATATGTTGAGATCACCAACACAAACAATATGGTCAAATTTAGGTCAAGAGATTTGAGTCAAACCAGTCTTTCACTTTCGTGATGTCATTCTCAATAACTTCATACAACGTATGGTTGTTAGGAGCATGCCATAAAATTGATATTCATCAGAAAATAAAGTAAATTTTCCTTGGATGTTGATAGACGATAGGTCATTGATGTAAATTAAGAATAAAAGTGGGCCCAGTACCAAACCTTGTGGGACGCCACGAGTTATTTTACCTTCATTTGAGTATGAAGTGGTTTTGACCATCTGGGTGCGATCTGCTAAGTATGACTCAAACCACTTAAGACTTATTTCAGTTATAGCATATCTACTGAGTTTCCGCAAAAGAATGTCATGACTCACGCAATCAAATGCTTTGGCTACATCAAAAAAGGCCTCAGCCACTGTTTCTTTGTCATTTATGTTGGAATTAACATTATAAAGAAATGAAAATATGGCATCGGAAGTGTTTTTGCTTTCGGAAACCAAACTGGCAATCACTTATTATTTTGTTTTCATTCAGAAAGCAAAGGAGTCTTGTTTTGACTAATTTTTGTATCGATTTAACCATTGCAGAGATTAGAGAAATTGGACGAAGACTTGATGGACCAGTGATGACTTCTCCCTTTGACAGTGCTAACTTCTTCAAAAAAACTGGAAAGATTCCTTCTCTGAATGAATTATTTATGAGATCAACTAATATATCGAGTATTCTTATCGGAATATTTTCACACAGGCACCGCTCTGAGAGCGCCTCTATCCATCTTCCTGACTATGCAGTTTTCTCTCATCACCCACATTTCCAATCGAAGAACATAATGTTGAAGATGTTAATGAAACTAGCAAGATTGGGTTAACTTTTAGTACATGAATCTCTAAAGCAACGGTCAGCAACAGGCGGACCGCGAAAGGTCGAACCTCGGACCAGCAAGTATACCAAATATAAATTATTACGTAGATAAGGCATACAATACCTTAATTAAAAAATATTTTTAAGCCACATAGATTTTTACTCAGTACTTATTTTATTTTGAGTTTTCTAGCTAACCTGTTTCCCCAGTACCTACAACTGATATAGTTTGATTAGTTTCCCATCTAGCCTGGCTAATTAAAGAACAAGTAACTCCGTTCTTGCAAAACTCAGATACGCAGAAAGCCAGAAAGCACTTCGAGTTCATAACAAACAAGTTGTGGCTTTCTTAAAAGATTTTTCGAAATATTTGAATGCACTCAACACAAAGTTACAAGGAAATGTTGAACTGATATGTGATATGATACAAAGGGTGTCTGCTTCTCGTCGCAAGCTGGATATCTTTGAAAACGATATTGCAAAACAAAAATTCAATAATATTACGACATTTCTTGAATATAAAAAGAACTCTGGAGAAGACATTATTCAGTTATTGAGAATCTAGCCGATCTTAGGAACGATGTAGCGGCAGAATGGACAGATGTAGCTGCCAAGTTGTTTAATCTGTCAAAGCCATCAAACAGAGAAAATCGATTTTCAAGAAGATATATCTTTGCAAATGTATGAAACAGTATCCTAATGAAAATTTTGGACCAAACATGTCTCGGAAAAATATGAAAATTGCAACAAACTAGCTATAAATTTGGCCACTATGTTTGGCTTGACATACGTATGTGAAACATCTCAAAGATGAATTTTTCGAAAAATGACTATCGTTCGAGATTAATGGATGCCTAATAGAAGATCCACTTCGCATTTGCTGTTCCTCTGGAGAATCATACTGGCTCAAGACCATCGGTGTAGTTTCTCACATTGATTTTAGGTCTTGTGTTCTATAATTCAAAATTTTATTTGAAACCGAAATAATACATCAAAACTTCCCCACAGTATCTGAACCCCACCTAAAACTACTCCTGCTCTAGAGATTCGGTCACCATTGGAAGATGAGCTTTACCTGAGCTTGAAGTACTTTTATCAAAGATTATGGTACATAATAAATATGTAGAAATTTTGTGTGATGATTATTGAAGTGCACAAGCAAATTTCAGAGCTGAGCCTTGTTTCAAAATTCGATTCTACCTTCAGTGTATTTTAAATCAAATTCAATAGCGAAGAATTAAGCATCGTCGTTATTCACACTGAAAGTAATTGGCTCAACTTACTCAATTCTTCACCAGACCTATAAACGAGGATACAAAGTATCTCATGCAAAACACTGAAGCATTCAACCAAAAAATTTATAGCCAATCAGATATATACATGCCAAAGAATCAAACACCCACAGAACCAATCAGGTTCTGTTTGAATATAAACGCATTCAAATTCCCAAAAGATGACGAACATTTTGGTGATACGATTTAAATACTGAGGCAACTGCCATGTATCAACCACTTTATTCGAATGAGCAGGTGATTGAACCACTTCAAGCAGTGACATCCACGAATCGATGATAAATGGGTTTTGTTGAACTTTCTCGATTCAGTTTCGTGACGAAAACTTGTTTCTATTTGGTTTCGTGAAATATTTTCCAGGCCATCATCTGTGAGATATAGCATCGTATTTTAACAATAAGTTACAAGTTTTTCCATAAGACATCGATATTATGAGGCAACATCCATACGTCGTAAACGATTTTCTGTTTCGTGAATAAACTAGTGGAAAACTTTATGGGGGAGTAAAGGTTTTTTTAACATTTCAGAGTTATTTTCATCTCTCTTAAACGCTATTTTTGAGTGGTACATACAGGCTGTTCCTCAATAACATGCTACTATTCATATGAACGAATGGTCTGCATTTTTTGTGCATTGAGAGGTATTTTTCACAGAGAAATGGATACGCCATTGTTTTTTCTGAAAAACGTGTTCTGACTTCAGAAGGTTTTTCAAAATTGGGATATGCCAGAACTTAGAACTGGTTCAAATATCAGTATGGATTTCGAAACATTCGATAAATCATAAGGCGAAAGGAACATTGCTCATTTTTCGAAGTGGGTGTGCTGAAGATACCTATGGTTTTTTTGAGAACAAAACACAAGCACTACAGGAAAATCCTCAAGACGCTCTAATTGCGGTGCCTGTGCGAAAGTAGTTGAAAGTACTGGATTTGAATCGCTGGACATTAAATCCATTTGGAAAATCATTCTCAGGAAGTTTATTTCACATAAACGCAGTTCTCCAAATGAAAGAGTGCTTAAACAGTGGAGTTCTAGGTGTACTGAGTTAAACCTCAAAACGATGAGCAGCCACAGTTCGTCGCTAATTTCTGATATATACCGCTCTTGGTGGAATAAAATGTGCCAAATCACTTGAACACTTCCTGTAAAAGTATATATAGAAGAGAGATAAATCTCCAACCTTTCTTCGATGTTCCAGACTGTCAAGGTTTTAAGTGATGTTGGCGTCTCCAATCAGGCGAATGCTCTTTTCTGGATGGAATCCAGCAACTTCAGGGTATGTTTGGAGGCAGAGCTCCATACATGAGAACAACACTCCAAAGAAGGTCCAATCTGAGCTTTATGAAGCATAAAAAGTAGCTGAGCTGTGTACAGTTTTCTGGTTCGGAACAGTGTTCCAAGCTTTAGAGAAGCAGCCTTTACAATTCCAGCGACATGATTGTGCCAAGACATATTGGTGTCCTGACTCACTATGTACAGGAATTTCCTCCGTAGTTTTGATTTTATGTTCGATTTCTGAGGTGGAAAATCAGAAAAAATCACTTCAATATGAGATACATATATTTGGAATACTGAATGAATATTATGATATGATATCAATTCATCATTGTGTTAGGTATAACAGCTCAATTTATGGCACGTGCGGGTTTGAAGATCAGAAAGCAGTTTCTCATAAACTCAATTATAACCTTCAGTAATGAAATATTATATGTAAGTATCTATAGGGTATTTCATCGAGCGTTCCCTCTCTTTAAATCCAAATAAAACGAAGTTTTTTCATTCGGTTGAAAGACCTATTGATGCCATTGTATGTGGGATAAAACATCGTTGAAATGTCGGCTACGGCTTTTATGGGAAGAGCGCATCAGCAACGTTCAATTTTCCATAACTCTGGCGTATAAATCAGGTTGTATTTGATCGATGACATGAATTATGTTGCCTTTGTGGACCGCTGTGGTTTGTGACTCATTCGCATACACCTACGACTTGGGAAAACCCCACAAGAAAAAGTCTAGCGGGGTCAAATCGCACGATCTCGTTGGCCAGTTCACATCATCTCCACGTGATATGAACATGCCCTAAAATTGCTCGTGCAGATATTCAATTTGTCATGAACTGTGTGGCATGTACATCCAATTCAAGCCAAAATAAGGTGGTAATTTCCTTATATATTCTCCTCATATATTAAACATCGGTGAATTAAAAAAAACTGGAAAATGATATAACAAGGTCAAGTATAGTCACAACTATACTTGACCACAAGTCCATAATCACTTTTATTAATAATATATAACTTTCTTTCCCAAAAACTATAAATAACTTTTGTGTCAGTACTGTTAAATTGCATGATTTGTAACTTTTTGTATTATATACTCAATTTGCCATTCCTCTTTTGAAATTCTACTTATAGAAATATTTCATATATACTTTGTTTCAGCATTTACTCTTATACATTTATATATTCCATCATTTTTATTATTTTATTCCATATATACTCTGTAATAATAGCATTTCCTGTAACTGGGTACTTCTGTTGGAAATAAATCGCTTTTTTTACAACATCCATAGTGATTTAGCAAAACAGACTAAACAAATGACAACTAATTTTACAGATGTAGCTTCAACAAAATGGCCGCTATCAATTCTCAAAGTTAGAAAATACCTGTTGAAAGACCTTACATCATTTGGAAATTTTCCCAATATTTCGTAGAAGAATTCGCATAAAACTGGTAATTTGGTATGAATCCGACGAATCAGGCTGGTTTATTTTTCACTAGCTGAATCGGAGAACTTAGTACCGCCGTATAATTATTGAATGGTGTATCAAGTTATGAGCCTAGTTGAATCAACATCTTAGGAATCACACGTTAAAAGGTGAGACCTTGTTAGTCCTTAGCGCGCACAAGTTTCGACTTCTGAGGGTTTTCGTTCGTAAGGGTACAATAGCTGGTTAACGGAAAAAATATATTTTAAACATATTTTATACTGTATTTGTGAAGCACGAAGTCAGGCCATACTAACACGAACAGTCATTTTCATGCCTAGCCGTAGATTTTGTATCAGAAAAACAATAAGAACTGATAAGAACAGTAAACATTAAAAATATTCTGTGATGGCGTCTAAGTTACCTTTTCTCATACTTTTAAGGGTAGTTGAATCCAGCAATGCATTTCGGATCAGCCTATTGCAACTGATGATGCCTATGTTGGGTCGCAACAGCGTTGTTTAGTGTTCGGTCATACATGCTTCGTTTTTGGCCTTCCTTTGGCCGTATACTCAATACTCATGGTAAATTAGTGACTATTATTGTAGTTTGTGTTGTAATTTCATGGGTAATCATACTTTCATTAGAATTTTGTTGTCATTTCTGGAATTTCAAGTTCTTAAGTATTTAACATACAGTGCCTTCATTTCAAAACTTCCCACCCCTAGTACTTCGTTTAGCAGGGAGAATTTGGCGTAGGCAAAAAACACGTCAATTTAGATATCGAGGGGGAAGTTTAAAACCAGTGTCAATGGTAGCTACCCCTAGCTACCCCCACTTAATAATTTTAAATGGCACCCCCTATCTTGTAACACAAAATGAGTATTCTTCAGCAACTCAGTGAGGATGACTATGATAGGACAATTGAATTTTGTGAAATAATAACTGCGAGAATTCAAAATGACAGTGGATCGATCAACGGTATCCTGACAAATGAATTAGGCGCTCTGGAATGGCCGACAAGATCTCTGCATTTAACGCCATTGGATTTATTTTTCTGGGGTTATTTCAAGACAATAGTATACAGAACTCCCACACAGGACATTCAGGATTTAATACACAAGATTACTGACACATGCAGACGAATTAATAACGAAACATTTACAAAAGTCCGACAGGAATTCGAGAATAGATTGTACTTTTGCTTAGCTATCAATGGTGAACATTATGAACAACTAATGAAGTAAGGTACATTTATTTAATTGCAATAGCTATAATTTCATTTTTTATTATTATTATTTTCTTTTTGCCATATTTTACGAGAACGGATCAACCAATTTCAGTTTTCTAAACGGGGTTTAGTGAGAATTTTTAAGATCTTCAAAATGATGTGTTACAAGATAGGGGGTGCCATTTAAAATCATTAAGTGGGGGTAACTAGGAGTAAGGGGGTTGAACATAAAATACCACTGGCACTGGTTTTATACTTCCCCCTCGATATCTGAATTGACGTGTTTTTTGCCTAAGGCAAATTCTCCCTGCTAAACGTAGTACTAAGGGTGGGAAGTTTTGAAATAAAGACACTGTATAATGAATTATTCTGAAATGAAAAATTTATGCAATATAATGTGTCCAAATCAAGAAACTGTCTCCAAGTAGGCGTCTCCAGAAGATAAAGTAGACAAATTCAAATTATTGTTGCAGTTCTGGTGTTCGGAAACAGTTCTTGTTTTGAATTTATTCTACGCCAGGAGTTCCAGTTCAATACGTAGTTTAGTTGCAGTAATCAAATATCTTCATTGCCTGGATTCAAATGTCTCATTCTTATTCAAATAGCTGGAAAATACAGACTCAGAACGCATTCTAATTCTGAATTAAATCTCTGGAGCAAAAAAACGGATATGCAAAACCAGATTTAATGCATGTAGTCGGTGAAAGAATGTTCCAACAAAGTATTGACTGAAATTTCCTTCCTTTGAACTTTTAAATTACATCTTTTGAAATTTTCTTAGCGTGGTAGACGTTCATTATTCTTGGAGAAGAGAAATCTTCCTACCTGAACCGAGGAAAATGAGATGTTCAATGTAAGGAATAATTTGGATTTTGTGACATGAAAGTATTGATCTGGCCTATGCTGGAGAAACGACGATATGGGTGTAATATGCAATAAATTTTTGGGAATTTTATTAAAACAACGATAAAAATAAAATAAAAACAACAATAAAAATTAATTGGCGCTCCGGGGCGACTTCATTGATTCCAGCGGCGCGTTTGCTTTTTCAGCTGCAGGAAAACCACATCATCTGAAGATCTTGATCTACCAATGTCTTCTCTCTTATAAAACAAAATGTAGGGTGTCTCCAGAGGCTACAATAAATTCAATGCATCGCCAGAACACTTCATGACACGACTATCGTCAAACTTGTCAAATTCAACGCCAGAATCACAGTGAACAATGACTGCATGAATATTATAATAGTGGTCTGCTAGATTGAAGTGTTTATCTATTTCGAACCTTCGTAGGAGTTTCGTGCTTATGTCAGTGTTATTATTAGATTGACTAGTGCCTCAGATATACTTGTTTCCTTATAAACAGTCAGTTAGTTTGGCGCATGTTTGGCAATACAGTCGATCATAACCTGTTAAAAATTCCATTTTCAGATGATTTAGCACGGACTGGTTATTAGTCATATTAGGAAATGCTAGATGAAGTTCCAGAAATTCACATAAGTTTTCACTACTTCTTGAACATTTACTACAAAGTAAACAAGTGAAGATTTTTCCAGCAAAAGATTTACAAACACAAGACGAGATGGGCTGTACGGAATCATTCAGTCCAGAGCGGTCAGGAGTATTGATTTTGCTATTGTTTTGCTCACGAAGAGTATTCAACAAGAACCCCAAGAATTCGGAGCAATATATCTCATACGACTAATTACTTTTTCAAGTGAACCTCATTATTATTACTTACTTCATTTCTTACTGTTTAGCAAAGTTTGGATTATGTATTTAATATCTACAAAGCTATGTATTGAGAATGAAATCGTATCAAGGACTTTCACGTGCAGCAGAAGCAGAGAGGCAACCGTAAATAAGAAGTTTTCGTTTCTGTCATTACTAGAGACTTTCCATATTTTATTATGTTACGCATACATACGTGACATAACCCAAAAAAATACTTTCGGTTGAACATAAACCAAATACTTTGTATTTTTTGTTTTAGTTTATTTTCGGATATATCTGAAACAAGTATACATGTTTCATCGGCATACATCAGAACTTTCCCCCGCGATATGTGATCAGAAAGACCATTTATAAAAATCAAGAAGATCAGAGGACCAAGGACGCTTCCTTGTGGAGCTCCTATGTCAATGTCAAATTCATCTGAAATGACCTCGAAAATTTTTACTACGAATTTCCTTCGTTCTAGGAAGGATGTGAACCAATTCTTAATATTATCTCTAATACCTAGGCTATGCAGTTTCTCTGAAACAAAAGAGCTGTTGACAGTATCAAAGGCTCTAGTAAGGTCAAACATTATTGAAATTATATATTCGCCAACATTTATACTATCATATATAGACTGAAAGCAGTCTATTGTCCCGGTTTCTGTTGAGTGACCTCTTCTGAAGCCGTGTTGGTTACCACTTATCAATTTTCGAGCTTCTAGAAAATTCGTCACCATATTTGCGACCATCTTCTCGATAATTTTGTAGAAAATACTAAAAAGAGCAATGGCTCTGTAGTTTTCAATACAGCATGTGTCGTCTTTTTTATAAATCATAATCACCGAGGCTAACTTCTAGCTCGAAGGGAGTTTCCCTTGGGTGATTGAGGAGTTAATGATATGTGCTGAAGTTGGTGCAATAATAAATACAGATTCTTTAATAACTGAAACTGGAATTTTATCCGGACCGGTAGACTTCCTGTTTTGTAAATGATGAATTATTTCCGCAACTTCACTCTCAGTGACAGGTTAGAAAAACAATGGATTCGCATGTGCTATGTCCTGCTGTACAGGTCGTTGACAGTTCTGAAGCAAAATGATCGAATATTTTTATTTCAACTGTTGTTGGTAGATGGTGGCCGAAGGCAGAGGCCACATCTAGCAGTTGGGTCAAGATTTTTCCATTACAGATTATTTCTTTGATATTTTTCGATTGTTTGCCTTTGAACGAATTTACTATATTCTACACCGTTTCAGTTTTGTGTTGTGATGCTTCTATGATTTTGCCGTAAAAGGCTTTTTTTTTTGATCTGTGTCTATGTGATTTTACAATGTGTATTTTTTTCTTCATTCAAAGACTCATCTAATCTGTTAATGTTAACAGGAAAAAGACTCAATAAAATTTGAATTTAAATTTGAAGATGATTCTTTCTTCTTTTAGAGATTGGTTGGACTATAGCTTTCTTGTAGTTGCAGGGAATGGACCCAGCTTCTATGTTGATCGGTGTAAATTTTGGTTCAGCCATTTTGTGAACAATCGGTACAATACCTTGAGTCCTATCGCCTAATTGATATTGCGCTCGAAAAAACTCTCTGACAGAAGATAATATAAAGTCTTTTGACGAGCTTTTTCGCTCTGAATAATTCGGTTTCCTATTGGTTTATATGAGTCCTTGATTCTCCAACTCTTTTTTTTAATAACAACGTTGAAACAATTATTGAAATGAATGGAAAGCTGCAGATTATCTAGAAATAACGAATGTTTGAAAAATTTGACAAAATTCTCCAAACTGTTATCATTGCAATGAGAAAACAACAACAGATGAAAGAGAATCCTCCATAAAAGTGATATCAAATCAAGATTTCATCAAGAATTCCTTGCCTAATTATATCACCGAATGCAAAATATTCCCACCCATGAAGACTTCAACACACCTGCTCTGTCTAACCTGAAAACTTTTCTGCTGAAAAACTCCAAGCCGAAAGTAATAAAGAGCAATACAACTCGAAAATTACGTACTCAGTTTGATTACTTCCAGGTTGTTAAGAGATTGCAAGAAAAGTTCCGTGTGTCATTTCCTCGCTTTCCTGATATTGAATATTACTCGGAGTATGTGGGGTAGTTTTACGGCGAGGTGGAAAGGATAATTTCCGTAGTAAAGCGAGGGCGCTTGCGCCATGACCCTGCAGGGTGCTGACCTGGTTTCGACTCAAACCGGCTGACACAGGTGCATTGATTTATGGCTACTCCTTACCATAGGCCCTGCAACTTCAAATTTGTTGGATTGTTGATGGGAAATAGTGAATGTCGCTGTCAGATTAGAGGAAATCTAGGTCGGCATGCACTCAGGGAGGACACATTTCAGGGGTTTTAGAGTCTATATTTAAAGCCATTCGGATGCGGAAATGGGAATACGTAAAAACGGGTTCATACTGCAGTGTGGCAGAATGGGGGAGAAAAATAGTCGGAAGTTATTTCAAATCGAATTGGGAAGATATTTCGGTAATGAACTCGCCAGACTACAAGGAATGAGGAAAGTTTCTGTTTTGTTTCCCAGAAATAATATTCTTATCAACTATAGAGTCTTTTTATCGGGAGGTTCTCAAACACTCATTTTGTCTACCGCCAACTTCGAGAATTAATTATTTTCTAGCGCAGCGCCCCCCATTTTTTTTTACTTTACGATATCTTAAGAATAACCATCGCAATCATTATTTTAATAATCAAATCATGTGTGTCATATGAAAATAAGACTTTCTGGTAATGTAAAACGCCACTTTGTTATATTGGGAAAAATTTCATTCATGGTATTAAAACAAACATTTCAATTTGAATTTTAAAACTAATTTAATGTGAAGGATGAATTGATGATTTTTAACAAACTCTTATATGCCTAAAAACAGCCGTAAGTCACCGCGTTCGGTAATCTGCAACCGATTTCTCTTTTCAGTTAGCAACGTTGCCACAGCACTAAATCCACATTCACACAAATACGAAAATGGAAATGCTATCAAAAATCGTTGAACAATGGACCACAATCCAGGGTACGGTACAACTGCGGGATTGGCTTTTGTAGCCAAAATTCTTGGTATCCATTTTTCAATTTCATTTTCATTTCCTCGTTCGTTATCAGTTCTATGAGTTTTTCTTCCAGCTGGAGTGATCCTGCTGTGTTGACATTTGAAAAAGATTTCAACACCCAGTCCGGTATTTCCAATTTTGAAATGTCCTGGAATCGTTCTGCGAAATCACTGTGGAGGTTCTCCAAATGTTGGCAGTAAATAAGCAAGTCGTCGTTGTTGAAGGATACTGCTGACAAACTAGGGAAATTGCGAAACTCACGTCTGCCGATGTTATTCTTGCATAAGAGCAATTTGGCTACAAAAGCAGCAATGACATTTTTTGTTTGAATCAAATTCAAGTCGTCACCTTGAAGTTGGAGATAGATGTCATTAAATAATTTATACAGGTCTGTCAAGTACGCAATTTCATTCTTTGAAGTGATGAGGTTGTCGTGCAATTATTTGTCTCTGTTTTCCAATAACATTATTACAGAGTCAAATAGATTGTAAAATCGAATCAGACAGTTACCTCTTGATAACCAACGCACTTCTGTGTGAAATAGCAACCGGTTGAAATCTTCATCATCAACAACACAAAGCTGGTTAAATAATTTGTCATTTAAAGAGCTGTTTCGGATTTCATTGACTGCTTTGATGATATATTGCAGTGATTGAGAGAGGCGCTCACTCAAATTTTTCATAACCAAATGTTGCCTATGAATGAGGCAATGTACAGCTGGCACATCTGGAATTTTATTTTTCAAGTACGCTATGAAGCCTTCATGAAGTCTTGTCATAGCCAGAACACCATCCGTAGCAGCTGATTTTATATTCTTCAGTGAAATTTCTTTTCAATTACAGAATTTTTCCAGTGTATTATATATGGTGTCTTCTTTTGTATCCACCTCTGAATATCTGGCAAATACTAGTTCTTGATATATTTTCTCATTTTTAATGAACCTCACGTATGACAACAACAATGCTTCATTGGTTGGTAAAGTGGACTCATCTAACTGAATTGAGAATTTAGAAGTCTTCAGATGATTGCACAATGACTCTTCAATATTTTCAGCCATCTCATCAATTCGTCTTTGCACGGAACTATTGCTCAAAGGTATTTTCCGGATATCTGCCGCTGGTTTATGGAACACAGTTGTTACTACTTCTTTTATGTCCGGTAAAATTGAATCCTCTTCAATAGTTTGAGGTTTACCTGTTTGAACAATTAGCAATGAGATATTGTAGGAAGCTCGGAGTCCGTCGTCGTCTTGCTTAGACGCCGCTGAAAAAAGTTTTGACACAGTTGGCTGAGCTGACTGTTTCTTTTTCAGTTCTTGAAAATAAGTCACATTTCTGTCTTTTTATCTGACTGCATTTTATTGAAATGATCTTGTAACCTTGAGGGTTTCATCGCTTCATTCGAAAATGTTTTTTGACAAACAAGGCACACAGGCGAAGATGGATTTGTGGGATTTTCAATTAATTCATATTTTATATATTCCGCGCTATACTGCCGTTTCTTATTTTTTGCTTCCGACATAATTTTGTCTTCAAAAATGCCGAAGTAAAGAATCGAGTATTGAAAACTTGCTAATGACACCACTCACAGTATTCATCAACGCACGTACAACACTCTACCTAGCTAGTCGCTAACCAAATTCAATTGTTTCCGTAATATTGTCAAATGACATTACTGGCTGAATGGCGCGCGAGCTATTATATGAGGCAGCGAGCGGGCCTAGTACTTTCGAGAATGGAGACTAGAAATTTCTCGCTTTGCATTGAAGCTTACCGCCATCTATTGTACAGTTTGACAACTATTGGTCAGGAAATAGTTACTGTCTAGTCCCCTAGATGGCGTGACACGAAGAAACGCGCGTTAAGCGTAAAGGAGCGGTAAATTTCATGTTAAAAGCAAAAAAAAATTTTAAATTAGACATCGTCCCCTTAAACCGCTTCAACGCCCTCCAATCTTCTCTGTGCCCTTTACTGACCCCCTATAGGCCTCCAGCACCCACAAGGGGGCGTTATCGCTCACTTTGACAAAGACTATTCTAGACTGACGAGCTTCCAATTTTTCCAACGCAAGTCACCAGGAATTTTACGAGTTTTACCTCGGAATGAGAGATGGTTAGCTATAAACTTGTATAAACTTTCATTTTGACACCCCAAATTACAGATTTTCCAAGGTCAAAGAATCGATGTTTCAAACCTTTATTGCAAATATCCCGTTTCGTATGAGTTATATGCTATTAGTGTTTCTCATAAATATTGTAGTTGAATGAATTCTCACAACTCGTGTTCAAACCATTTTTTATATATCGAACCATGTACTTGTAATGCACTGTTTGGAACCTTTGGTGTAGTAATGAATTTTACTGAAGATCTATCTCAAATCGTTATTTTCAACACCTCGACATGTGTTTCAATCACCAAGTGATCATCTTCAAGAGGAAGATTGAAGTAAATCACATACAATGATTTCCAAGCTTGACCATTACACTAGCCTCGTTCACAGGCAAATGGGGAGATGACAAACATGTTGTTTGTTGTTTGTTGTTCGTTTCGGCCAAGTTCGAGGAATGATACTATGGAGCAATTCGATTTTCAGATATCGGAAATCATTGATGAGTGGCCAAACAGCCCGAAACCGGTCTACAAGTGTGATCCAATACACTGGTAAACACACAGTTTGTTGCCGGAAATTGTTTTACTGTTGCTAGGTTATTTGGATCTGCTGAACCCAAAAATGCCACCAGATTTGCTCCATTAGATCATTTTCAGAAAATACGATAACAGATCACATTTCTTACATATAGGGTAATTTAACGCAGAACTATCTACATATAAGTAGTGCTGCAACTCATCAAATAAACGAAACACGAATAAAAAGTAAGATAGTTATTGTACAACAATATACTTACAAAAATCATTACACATATCTCCCAAAAAACCTTAACTTTTCATGTAACCTAACCAGATCGCACAAATCTGTTATTTGGCGTCACCTGAAAATTTCTGGAAAACGGTCTAAGTGGCTGTGGAGGTGATGAATTTCAATACTCATATAACAACCGTGTTTGTTGAAATTGTTGAGCATTTCTTCCACTAAATCTCGGTAATTTTTCGATTTATTATTTCCAAGAAAAAAGAAAATTTTCCACAACTTTCACAAAAGAGCACCATGCATTACACTCAATTTCAGTCATCGAGTCTGTAAAATGCGAATCTTTTATAAGTTATAACAAGGACGATTCTGGTCTAGGGCCTTTACAAATTGTTTCATCAGCCCTAGTTTAATATGTAACGGAGGTTATGTCATTTTCTCTCGGTCAACCAATGCTTCGTTAACTACGTTAGCTTCTCCTTGAACTAAAGCATCTCTAGAACGCCATTTTCTTCTACTGCAGTGTTGGTCCTCAGCCCTGCTATCCCAAAGACACAGGAAACAAGGATATTTTGTATAGCCACCTTGTTGTCCCAGTTCACCATCCTAAAATCAACACAGATCGCACACTGATGTTGGTCATACTTGATGTTTTTTAACACCAGCGACAATGTTTTATATTCTTCTTTCCAATAAGTACACTTCAATTAGAAGTCATTAGTATGCGTTTGTCTTAGAATTTGTTAAGTTTGTTTATAAACATGATGCAATTATAGTGGTGGAATATACAGAAATGTAAGAATATTTAAGTATTTGATGAGTATGTTATATCTCGAAAACTAGAGCTGATACAAAGAGAAGATTTGTATTTTTTGAAATCAGCACAGCACAGATGGATTTAGCAAAATTAGCTGAATTTTTTTCGGCAGCAAGACAAATTTTTTTTTGGTGGGTTGTATAATTGTTCTTTCGCCAACAGCATGTGCAGGAATAACTTCAGTGAGGAATCCTGCACTGCGACCTGTCGTTTATAATTTAACGCCTTTCGTGGTATTGGCCAGGGAAGTAGTTATTTTCTGATAGGTGTCAGTCCATCAACCTACACTGTAGCTAATTTGAGACTGGCCTGAATTAATTGTTCTTTGAGATAATTTTATTTCATTGCGATTGTTCTGTAATTTCTACTATATCAACATTTTTCACGACATCGAATTGGGAGATTGAGAGAATGAGGCTTTTTTGGATGACCGCAGTCATCTCAGGCCATGATATCATCCCGATCCTCATTGTGATTATTCGAAAACTTTCCCAACAAAATCTTCATCATTTTGTAGATGATTATTTCACTATTTTGAAAAGGTAATCGACTACGTGAGTAAATAGATAAGTTCGAATGTTACAAGTTACAAATGGAATCTTCATTAAACTATTAGACACAATTTCCAAATTCCGAGGCTACATTAAAGATAATTTCAAGGGCTTTCAAATAACTTCCATTGATATTAAAATATCGAGGTATTTTTGGATGGCCGTTGCTTGTAGAACTTTCGGTTCCCATGCAATGGCTCCATACGTTAACATAGGTCTTATTATTGCAGTGTAGATCCAGGCGACTACACGGGGTGAAAGACCCCATGCGCGTCCCACTGTCCTCCGACATTGCTCATAAGCCACGTATGCTCTTTTTACTCTACTCTGTAGATGAGAGTTCCAACAATTGAGGCATTTGGAAGTATTTTATTTTACGCAAAATAACTCCAAAATCACTTGGATAACACCTAACGGAATTGATGTTACGCCCTTCAATTCCACCAATGAAATGAAGAATTATTTCGAAAAAATTTAATCGGATTCGAGAGAAATTAACTCAAAATTATAAAATCATGTTTCAATGAACATTAAATTGAACAACAAAACAAAATGAAAAACAGATTGAGCAAACAATTTTTGGGGTGGGCGTCAGCAGAGTCATCGAGCCATAATTTCGTATCGAATAAATATTTTTCTCAAGTGCTAACACCGCGAAACCTTTTTTTCTGGTAACCAGGTAGTTTTTCTTTTCAGAACTTCATTTATTGGGATTTTATTCAATTGACTTTGTATAGGCCACTGTGGGATATCTGTATCACCCTTGTCTTTCAAGCAATTTCACTCCAATTGAGAAAGGCAATGCACATCAAAAGTCTGTTCACTGGTTTGAATCGCTTCCCTATATAAACCACCAGTCTTCCGAATTTTCTCCAAATGTTTTTCATTCATTAAGTAGCAGCAGTTCCTTTTCGAGATCACATAACAAATATCCAAATATTTTTTAGAAATGCCTCGTTTCAAGTAAATCATTCCATTCGTAAGATATTTTCACTATCTCCACTCCTCCATAAAAATAAGGATATCATAAAGAACAGACCCGATAAAAATTCGCATCCCACAAAAATGCCATCGGGATGTTAAGGTCAGATAGCTAAATATAAAGAATGTCCTTGTGTGGCTCTTCTGTCAATCCTCTTTTAGATTAAGTGGTCATAAAGTGTTTTCAATCGGAGGCCCTTTGTTCCATTCCAGAAGGTTCAACAAACCGCTCTGTCTTTTTGAATGTATAAATAAGGAATTGGTGGTAGATATGGAAAACAGCGGCGAGATGCAAACTCATCGTTTTCCCAAGGGCAGAACACACTCTGGACACACTTCCTTCAACAATCTTTTTCCGATAGGTATACAGGGTGTTTCAAATTCAATTCTCACCATTGGGATCTCGGAAACTATGAGAGATACGAAGATGGTTGAAATAGGTCAAAGTTGCGCATTCATCTGACTAACAATATGCCATTGAGAAAGTTCTGAAATTCCGAGTATGTTCGGAGATATCCGGAAAAAACAAAAATTTTGGAAAATGGTTTTTATTTTTTCTGACCTTTTTTTCGAAGGATTCGAAAATAAATTGCACATCTATAATGCCATTTTTTTCCTGCTACATAATGATATTTTCAGATTTGCTATTCGACGTTTCGTCTTCTGGCCACCATCATCAACTTTATTTCTTCTTATAGGCGAGGTAAAGTAGACATTGTGTCTTTTTCAATAAAAATTTATAATTTGCAGATAAATATGAATCCGGGGAAATCTACAAGTCAAATTTCCTTCGTATTGAATATTTGTCATACAAGTGCTTGTAGACATATAAAAATAGCGGTTTAAAATGTTACAAAATACACATATCTCAAAAATTGCATTCAGGTGATGCCAAGAAGCGATTAGAATTTTGTAATTGGCTAATAAGAAGACCTGATTTTCCTGTTTTCCTGGAAAATATATTTTCTACAGATGAAAGCACTTTTACGAAATGTGGAATATTCAACAGAAATTAGGAACACATTTGGAGCATAAACAACCCCAGGCAGTTCCGAGAAATTTGACCTGTGATTTAGTATTAACGTGTGGGCAGGAATTTACGAAGATAGAATTTTGAGTCCTCATTTATTTGACGGAATTCTGAATGAAGAAACCTATCACCAGCTCTCAATGTCGATTTTCGAAGACTATTTAGATGATCTGCCTTTGGCTAACTATAAACATCTAGTTTCAACAGGATGGTGCTCCACCGCCCACTACTAGACGAGTATCTAATTCATACCATACATTTGTAGCAAGTCAGTGTTCCATTTCGAAAGTAGATATAAGAAAAAAGATGATTATTTGGTAAATATTACGATACCAATAAAGGTCTGAAACACGCAATGATGAGTGTTTTAAGAACTTCTATACCCAACAAAATTACCATCATTCGAATAAAAAAAGAGCGTCCTCTAGACATGTCTACTCAATTACTATTATATGAGGCCAAAAAACATGCTAACATGAATATTGAAAACAATACTGATAGTAACATAAGGTTAAATCTTCCAAAATTTAGATTCAAATTCAGGAGATCATACTGATTATATTTTCATCTTTTTTGCAGCATGGATCCTGGGATGGTGGATGTGCAAGACTGTTCCTTACATACAGGGTGTGTCAGTAGCAGCTTCTGTGTACAGTTTAGTAGCGGTTTCCTTAGACAGGTAATACACGATAAGCAATAAAGATCATTTACACACATACTCGTATCACATATAACGTTACACTTGAATCAAATTCTTCAATAAATAAAATAAATTTGGAATTCATTTCGAAAAATAACATCTATCATCATTATAGATTTAGCTAACGAAGTAAAATGATGATACTGAATCTTGCAGGACAAGATGGATTGGAAATACTGTTGATTTACATATTACCACATTTCTCTACTTCACACACTCGCTATGAATAATTATCAAAATATTACCCTGAATGAAAATATATGCAAGTGATGAAAATTCATTATATGCCGCATCTTTAAATTTTTCAATATTAAAGATAACGTTGTGATTCAAATGGTGAATTGACAGGAGATCATTGAACAATTTAAATTTTCAGAATGTTTCGTAATGATATATATTCTGAGGCTTTAGAGAAAACTCCGTTTCGTCTTTCCACTTTTCTATTTTTATCCAAAAAATCAGGAAAATTTCCGAAAAAAGAAAGAGACTTCAAAATAAAATTTCACAAACATTTATAGATCGTGCATTATAGTTTTAATCAGATAAAATCTGGAAGAAATAAGAAGCCCATTTGAAAAAAATAATTCTTGCATGAATATTGAATTATACGAAAAAAAATCCTCAAGAAACAATTTGCATTCATATGAATACTGAAAATCATGGATATCAGTGATTACCATTCAGTTAGTACTCCCAACATTTGTTATGGAATCAAAATGAATGCTACACAACGTAATGCATGAAAGAGCATGGATATGAAATTCGACTACATGCAAATCGAACATATCAAAAGTGTAATTCTCTCAGTTTCAGGTCAAAAAGACTCGTCAACTACTCGTCAGCACTTAATTCACAGATCTTTGTGAAAAGTTTATATCGAACTTATTTGATTTCTTCCTTTCTTGGGAAATTTCTCATATCATCCATATAACCATCTTTCTCAGAATTCCTTCTATAAGTGAAAAAAAACTCCATTCACCTTTATGCATTTTATTCCTTCAAAATATTTCTCAGCGAGAACATTTCGCAACCGGTGGCCAAAAGCCAAATAAATCTCTTGTGTGGTCTCCACTCCATCCCATCTCTGAGAGCAGAGTCCGCAGGAAAATAGCCGTAGACATTTCAATTGCCTTGGGAAAAGGTGAACGTTCTGCAGAAACTCATAGGCCTTCCATTTGTGCAAAGAAACTAATGGAGTATGTACGTGATTCAATCTCACATGATTGTTTTATAACAGGTCTTGGAGAAACAGGAAAGTGCGAAATGACCAAAAACTGCAGTGCTTTAAGAAAAAAATTGAGTGTCTCGAGTCACGAACAAGATTAATGTTATCGATATCAACTCGTGGTTGTAGAAAACATCGATGGAGAAATAGTAGGCAGGATAAGGAACGTTTAGTTTTGGAAAACAAGAAAGGGAACTTATATTTTAATTCCTAGGAAAACTAATGAAAGTTACGGGTACCTAAGCAAGCTTGTATTGTAGCCAGCAAACAAAGTAGGAATTCTTATCCTGTATAACCAGACTCACTAATTTTGCAGGGTGGTTAAAGGAAGAGAGAGAAAGAAGAAGAGATAGGACGAGACAGAGAGAGAGAGAGAGAGAGATCTGTTTGTGGTGCACTCTGCCTCTGGGAAACACCTCTTATAATGGTTATCCCGTATTCGAGTATCCGTAGAAGCATATAACAACAAATATTTTTCAACTCTCTGTTGAATTTGAGTTCATTTCTCATATATCTCAATGATTCAGGTAGATTTTGGTGAAGTTCAGTCCCAAGATGCGTTATAAATTTTTGATTATGCGTGAGTCTGCACCGTGTAATATTTATGGTCTTAACTGAACTGTTACGAGTATTGAAAGCGTACCGTACGAACTTGATTGCAGAATTAGCAGTCCATAATAAACTCTAAAAAACTTCGAATAATCCAGTTTCATGATACAATGACTGATTGTAATACCTCCGATCTTCCTCCATCATAATTTGCATTAAAGAATTTTGAATCACTTTCAAGCGATGAGGCCCATTTCTGAATGAATACGTACGGAAACAAATGAAATTATCAATTTTTTTAAAGGACAAAACACAAGCACTACAGGAGAATCCTTAAGGCGCTTTCATACCGATGTGCGACAGTAGCGATTCACATTGGATTCGAATCGCTGGAGATCATATCCATTTGGAAAAACGCTCAGGAAGTTTATTCCACATGAATGCAGTTCTCCAGATGAGAGAGTTCCCAAACAGTGAAGTTCAAGGTGTACTGAGTCGAACCTCAAAATGATGAGCAGCCACCATCCGCCACGTATTTCTGATATGTACCACTTTTGGTGGAATTAAATGTACCAAGTCACTGGAAAACCTCACGTGAATGTATCTATAGAAGAGAGACAAATCTCCAACTTTTTTTCGATGTTCCAGGCTATGCATTGTTGCAGACCATTTTTGATGTCACCTTCGGGTTTTTCAGAGTCCCTAGTGCGCTCTTGCTGTCTGTTAAAATATTGATCCGCTCATTTCTTTGAGGTCTCAATTTATTAAGCCTTGCACACTGCAAGGTCTGAAAGACGGATGTGTATAGTCCTAGCGGATAACTGTAGTTCAAATTTCTTTCCGCTCGGTATATTCCAGCTCCCGTTCCATGTTTGGTCTTCGATCCATCTGTATATCAGGTGTTTTTTCCAAACATGTTTTCGAGATGACTAATGGTCTTCCACTCTTCGCGGCTTATGATTTTGGCCTTGAAGTTTGTGTTACAGGTGTACTTCGGTGTCATGTTGTCCGTGCACATATTCAATATGTGCTCCTCTTCTTGTTTCAAAATTTCTGTTCGGTCCGATCTTTTGTAGTTCGATAAGGGATATATTATAGCCGCATTTTTAGATCTTAAAAGAGCTTTTGAGACAATTGATCGCCACATATTACTAAATAAACTGCAAGTTATTGGTATCAGGGAAACTGTTTTTTATGGCTGACTGATTATTTATCACAACGCAAATAGGTAACCAAAAAAGATTCAGTGTCATCATCTCGCGATGTCGTTTTCGGGGTACCTCAGGAAAGTATTTTGGGAGCTATATTATTTTTAATCTACCTGAATGATACAGATACCATTCATGTTTGTGATTTCATCAACCTTTTTGCAGACGACACTTTGTTAACAATTTCAGGAGATAATATAGAAACACTAGTTGATCAAATGAATAATGAACTAAAAAATGTTTCCAAGTACATGAATCGCAATAAACTAAAACTCAACACCTCCAAAACAAAATATATGATCTTATCAACTGGTTATAAGCTATCACTCATCAACAAACACCACATAAGATTACAAATTGCAGAAGATGTAATAGGGTTCGTAAGTGAATTCAAATACTTAGGTTTCATGGTGGATAATCGTTTATCTCGTAATGCTCATTTTGATTATATATTCAGAAAAATCGCTAAAAAAATATATTTTTTCCCAATAATTTCATCTCAGCTTTCAATGTACTCAAAAATTACAATACCATTTTGATTATTGTGCTAGTCTTTTATACTCATTTGGCCAAAATAAGGTATCGGCTTTACAAAAGTTACAGAATCGTGGAATGAGGATTATTTTACAAGTGAATAGGTATTCTAGTATAATAAACATGTTAAGTACATTGCAGTGGCTGACTGTTTCCCAGAGACTGTATGACTTACCAATGATATTCATTTTTAAACTAACACATAACTTGCTTCCAACTTATTTTGAAGAATTCTGTATATATAAATTTGTACCAAGACATGTTGGCGTACATTTTAACCCCCAACAAACTTATCGAAGCAGAAATTTAGGAGGACACAAATACACATAAAACCCAAGAGCGCCAATGCATCCCGAAAAAGGCACTATTTGGTGTGGATTTCGAACTGGCGGCGTCACCGGCCATATTCCTTTAAGAACGACGTTGGCTAGAACATCACTGTCAACGGCGAGCATTATGAGTCGATGATTACCCTCTTCTTTTGGCCTTAATTGAATTATTTGGACACCAAGGGAAATGTGGTTTCGACAGGACGACTCTACATGCCACACAGCTCATGCCACATTGGATATTCTCCACGAGCGATTTGAGACCATGATTATGTGAGGTGGTGTGAACTGGCCACCGAGATCATACGATTTCACCCCGTTAGACTTTTTCTTGTGAGACTTTCTCATGTTGTAGGAGTATGCGAATAAGCCACAGACCAACATAACCCATGTCACCGGTCAAATTCAGCCTGATTTATGCGCAGAGTCATGGAGACTTGGACGTTTCGTTTAAGCTCCTCCCAGAAAAACCGTGGCGAAAATTTGAACGATGTTGTGTTCCAAACATAGTGGCATCAACTGGTATTTCGAACAAATGAAAAATTTTGATAATTTAACATAAACATTCAAATTCAAATATACGTAGCGCCAAATGAATGACCCGTCAGTTTTCCAAAAACACGGATGAAATTCATAAGTGTCTTCTTTCATGATTATTGAGCAGTCATAGTGAAGAGATCATTCACTCGAATTCTGTACCATATAACATTCTACTGTAACAAAAAAATCACTAGCAGTTCAGTAGTTATCTATCAGATCGAATGGTCTTTATCACTCTTCTTTCCAAATCTTGAAAGGTGCGGAAATTATGTTTTAATATCCATCTCTACCAAAACCTTTTCATCCCCTGAATACATGAATCATTTATCTATTGAAAGTTATCGACATACAAACCTTCATCAACAAAAACCAACATTTCATCACGTTTGATAAATTATCTCTCCATCCAGTCGTGAAACTGATGGTAATCAAACGATCCACTGTGATGGAATCTCAACTTTTTCGGTCAGATGAATCAAATTGTGAGATGTTTCCATCAATCTTCTCTACATGATGTTTTTTGCTATCTTTCATCCATTTAGATGACAATGCGATACAATACGACGTCTGGAGAATTTTTTGCGGCTGTTGTACGATATCCAGGAGGATTTACTTTAACGCAATAGATGGAACAGAAAACTATAACAATTACCTTGTCTAGTCCCAGTGTTATTCTGAGATTCAGAATGGACTAGCTTTCTTGTAAAACAGTCGTTCAATTGTTGTTCCAGTCTGAATCGGGTATATCAATTCAGTTGTAACTCTCCATGAAAACGATTTTACTCCGGTGAACTTTACCTAATAAACTACTTAACTGAAGTTTGAGATAAAGTTTTCAGAGAATCCGATGTACGTGAAAACTTTTCAAATTACACAGACCAACAAAGTATTTCGCTAGAAACCAGAGTATAGTCTCCCAAATGTTTTCATAGTTCTGAATTAGATGTCAAAGTGCAAAAAGCACGACTGCTTTGTAATTTTACAAATATTCTCAAAATCCATCAAAAATAAACGAAGCTCGGTTCAAAACTTCTTTTTTTCTCTCCGCTGCATAGTTCACTACTTCACTGCATCATTCAAAGGTTCTTTCTTCATCGAAAACAGAACTATCAGGCCTTCAACGGGCTGGCAAATTGCTCACTACCACAAAAACTACAAGAAAAGTTTGTGAATCAACAGATTCCAGATCTAATGATAATAATGAGCAATGGTCTTTATTATACTTGGAGGAGTTTAGCAAAGCGGTAATCAGTCTTAATTCGTTATGAAGTTTTAGAAACCAGCAACAGATGTTAGTGAAATACCTAATCTGCTGTCATCAGACAATAAAGCGTGCAATTCTATTGATATTGCAGTATAGTAGAAAAGTGAGAATTTTGGATTCGATCATATTACAGTGAGTTCATGAATAACTTTCCTATAAAATTGACAGAAATATGTATCGCTAAATAACAATATTTTTGATCAACTATCGTAAGGACACGAAGTTCCACAAGGCCTAATTCTTTGCCCACTTCTCTTCTCAATCTACAACCATGAATTGTTGGAAGTTGATAAATATTTGCACACCACTCCATTATTCACATTACACGCAGTTGTGTATGTATTTTCAAAGTAAATGAATTGACCATCATTTGATGAAATGAATGATAATTTGGAAAACTTTTTGAAATATTTCAGCTTTTCGAAATCGAATGCTTTTGAATCCAAAATTTAAAAAAATTATCTTTCATAAGTAGGAGCAAAGGCATCTTCATCTATATTAACGCCATCTATGGAATCAGCAGAAGACTCAACCGAGATAAACGAGGCTCCTCAAGGCGGTCAGTTGCAAAGCCAAGCTCCGACATCGATCAACGATATTTGTGCTAAGCCTTTCACTAGCGCTTCCACTGCTAGGCGACTAGATGGAACCAGGGCACAAAGACGAAGCGTTCATGATCCAGCACCAGACATATTTCGACCCGAAAGGTTCTACATATCAGTGGTGTTAGGCTGAATCACGAATGTATTATTGGGCTCCAATATTCTAAAAG
Organism: Leptinotarsa decemlineata; assembly: GCF_000500325.1. Taxonomy (NCBI): domain Eukaryota; kingdom Metazoa; phylum Arthropoda; class Insecta; order Coleoptera; family Chrysomelidae; genus Leptinotarsa; species Leptinotarsa decemlineata. Next base: position 37,139 of record NW_019292146.1, on the reverse strand, counting down.
GGCAAGCCCGAGTAACTGAAGTAGTCTTCTGGGCAAAGCTGTATATAACAGAGGTGAACAAAGCTAAAATTTTGTATATGATGGAATTGGCCGATAATTGATGAAAATAATTAGATAACGTATTCAAAAAACACTTTATTGCGTGAGATTTTCACTAAACAGTTTTACAAAAGTGCAACACGTGTTTCGCCATACAATAACTTTTTCAGGCGTGTCTTTACTAATTATAAGCTACATATTCAATGCCTAATATACCTTATTTTACAATTTGAAGTACCTTCATTTCAAGTACCTGATTTTTACCTGAGTTCGTAATGAATTAAATTGCCTGAGTTCATGTCCCAGTTTCCATATTTGAAAAATATTTGGTAACAGGGAGTTATTCAATTCTAATATTACCCGTATTCCTGAATCTATTGATTCCTAAACATTCCAGAAGATTAAGTTTCAAACTTTTCTCTTCTGAATGTAACACGTCTTAATCATGATTGAATTCATGCCCTTCTGCTGAAAGGTGGTTTACAAATGTGGAATTGTTCTTTCTATTTACAAAACTACTCCTATGGTCTTCAATTCTTTGGTAAAATGTTCTCCTCATTTGGCCATTATACAGTTTTGGGCAAGAGCCACAATTCAGCTCAAATACTCCTGATCTGTCCGACACCGAATTTTGTCTTTAATGTTTTTAATAAATTTACTTAGACTATTACTCGTCTTGTAAGCTACGTTTACGCATTTTTTTTAATAGGCAATATCATTGGTGGGTTCACTCAAATATGACAATGTCCTATAACTTACGTTATCGCATCTTGCATTCGGATAGACCTGGTCCATGGTTTACTTTTGTAGTTTTTGGAAAGAATGGAGTCTATAAGATCTACCTTGTAACCGTTATTGACCGCGATTTGTTTGATCAAACTCAGCTTTCTCTATGGGTATTCACCTCTCTGAAATCAAAACTGTGACACTTTTCTCGACAACCGTTTCGACAACCGTTTCACCAACCAACTAATGAGTGAAAAACATCTCTTTCACCAGAGTTCAATTCAAAATTAGATCAATCAATCCAAAATTAAAATTTATTTTCCCCACACAAGTGATACTATTATTTCCTTCTGAGAGAGACTTCTGAGAGAGACAGCTGGTTAATATAAAATCAGATTTTCAACATATATTTTCCTTATAAAAAATTTCAGTGAATAAAAAAGAGTTGTACCCAAACCATCATCCTGAAAAGCTCATTATCTCAAAAAGCTCATTCCATTCATCTGAATCTTCCGAATGCATACGGTTCCCATGAACAAACAACAATTCCCAACAACTCCGGAAGCTTTACATAGGACTTTGATCGAAAGTTGGATATAACTCAAAATTGAATTGGTCCTTACTCCAATGGAAGTTTGTAAGTCTTGCTGAGTGGATTCCTGATGACAGATTGTCCGACATTTACAGCTGAAAGCGTCCTGCTGTATAATCCTACGTTTGATGGAATTGGTCTCGGAATAGAAAGGACGCCTCAAGGAGAGAAATGCTTGTAGTTCGATGTTATTTCACACGTGGCTGGAAATTGTGTTATTTGAAGTGTCAAGCTTGTAGATGAGAGCAGTAATGATGATAATAATATGATGATAGTAATAATAGCTCAATTCTCCAATACTTACCCATTTACAGAAAAATACATAGAATTATACTCACAATGCAAGAAAGAAACAAGAAGTATATTGAGAAATATTCCAGTCCTTTCCATCCAAATAATAATTCGATGATATCATTCAGATTCAATCGTGAAGAGTATATCACGATGGAAAGAGATGCATTTGAAAATTCAATACATGACATATAATAGAGAATTGAGTCATGAATTTGTTTTTGTAAGTTTATGTAAGTTTGTATATATTTTTATAAAATCACTCAGATCATTGATTATGGAAAATAATTTCGAATCATCTGAAAACATGGTCGTTCACATCACAATCTTTCACGTTAATAATCAATAAATAGTAAATACCTACAAAAGAGAACCTATGTCGGATCCCAGGGATACACTCGAAGTAGCTACATATATTATAGACTCGTAACCACTGTAATAAAACTGCTTCCTTCATGATAGGTAAGACTGTTTAAGTTGGCTGACTGTACTTGAAAAACCGAAACTCTTAAGCTTTTCAAGCAAAATGAAATATTCAACGTTATCAAACGCCTTTGACAAGTCCACTTGGATGGGTAACACTTGGTTGTCCATCTTCACATTTGGCTGCACTATACTGATGATGGGTCAAAAACCTCAAACACATATCTATGGTTTGCCTGTTTTTCAGTGCTATGTCAACTGAAATTATCACTTGGATTTGTATCAAAACTATCACAACAGAGTCCTATTGTGAGCAAATCGACGAAATATACCGAAAATTGCGTCAGCAGAAGCCGACACTGGTCAACAGATGATCTTCTGCTCCACAACAATGTCCGTATGCACGTTTCACATAGCACTGTCCGACAAATGAACAAATTGAGCGTCGAAGTTCTGCTCCATCCACCATACTCCCCAGATCTCTCACCAAACGACTACCATCTTCTCAAGCACTTCGATAACTTCTTCACCAGAAGCATCTTCGACAATCAGGACCAGGCAAAAACGGACTTCGTCGACTTTCTCGAATCTCGAGCACTGATTCAAATGACTCTTATTTAGATTCAACTGAATAAGGATTCACTGAGATATTCCAGTTCACAGTAGCCTCATGAAAATGTTTTGAACAATGTACAATTACCTAAGCAGCACACGTAATTATATAAAGGTATTTATTTGTTCTTTTTCGACAAAAATCAGCCGAAAGGGTCAGGGAGCTCCATCTCGATTGAACTGAAGACGTTGGTCAGGTTCTGATTCCTCCACCATATTTTTGTGCATTCACCAAATACTAAATTTTTTGTCAATTTCAGTAAATGTTGCTTAAAATATTACTGAATGAATTAACATATCTTTCAATTATCTTCCAGAAAAGAGTCATCCACCTGATTAGATATGCGAAGATTACTTTCAACCTTGATATTCTGGAACATCGAAGGAAGGTTGGGAATTTGTCTCTCTTCTATAGATATTTTCACAGAAAGTGTTCAAGTGAATGGACACGTTTGATTCCACCATACATACATACGCGACGGACTGTGACTGCACATCGTATTGAAGTTCAACTCAGTACACCTCGAACTTCATTATTTAAGAACTTTTTCATTTGCGGAACTGCTTTTATGTAGACGTAGACGTTTATTGGGACGTTTTTCCAAATGGGTTTGATTTCTAGCGATTCAAATCCAATGTGTACTTATGTACTGTCGTACTTGTGTTTTGTCGTACTTGTCATTTGTTGAGTACTCGTGATATTTCATTGAAATATCAGAGATATATACTTAGGTCTAGGACACATACTAGTGACCTTCGACGTGGTCTTCTTTTACAGGTCCAAGTCCAGGACACATACTAGTAACCTTCAATGTGGTCTTCTTGAACACGATGGTTCCGGTCAAAAACCCTATACGGCTAATTGGCGAAGTATTCTCAACCTATCCGCTTATTATCCACTACTGAAGTATCTCCAGTGGGATGATGCTTCTATAAACAAATAGGGGTTACCAGCACTTTGAAAAATGTTGAACGAATTAGAAAAATTCTGAAAAACAAAACGGGGGTATACAGGACCGCTTGTGACTGCGGGTTGGTCTACATTGAAATTACAGAATAAGTACACAGCTCTCTGAACATCTGAAATTGTCACCTCGAGTACAACGATCAATCAGCTGCAGCCGAACATGAACACAAAAAAGCAGTCTCATTATTCCGTCCGAAATACGAAACTCATAATTAATATTCAAGAGTATATAGGGAGGCAATGAAATTCAAAAACATAGAGGCACTTTCTATAAAGAGGAAGAATGAGTTAACATGAATAAGATCTGGGTGCCTGTCCTTGACTGCTCATGAATGAAGTCATTCAATCAGGAACGGAGTACCATCCACGTCGAATGTAATTGAACCAGAGGCAAATTTCAATGATGATTCATCTGCTGTGAGGACCACCACAGTACTTCATTCGATACCTCATCGCCTCATGCCTACCGCAGTCGTAGTCGAAACGTCGGGTTTGAAAACCTGCGAACCATAGCTAACAACCCGTAAAATAGATTTGACACAATTTGATCCTGCAACTCTAATGACATTATTTTGATAAATTGATTGAAATCAGGTTATGAAAGTAAGTGTTTAGCTTTCGGATCGTACTGTATTATATTAACAACAATACGATAGCTTTGGAAATGTAATAATAGGAAAAAACTAAAACAGACATATTTCATTGTGTCGTTATATGGACATAACATTCAATTTTCGACTGCAGAAAAATATCTGGGAAAATATTCAGCATTGCTAGCAACAAATTCATCTCGAGGCAGTCAGAACTATTCAACTTCAAAGTATAGTACTGGGTCGTATCTGAAATAGTACTTGAGAGAATTGAAGATCACTCCAATGATAATCTAAGTAATCCTCCACCTGTTGGCAGAAATAAATTCAAGCTACAATTCCATTCTATTTGCATACCTGGCTAAAGAATATTTTTGTATGAATCATGTTGTGTTGCTCCTTCGCCATTTTTGAACTTATTCGTTCATCAATTATTGAACGTGTCAGCGTGGAACTTATACATATTTTCAATAAACCCAAAGCGTACACCATGATCCGCTGTTCCTTCGCCATTTTTTGTTTCTATTAATTCACCAATTATTGAACATTTTCGTTCACCAATTATTGAACGTGTCAGCGTGGAACTTATATTTTCAATAAATCCAAAGCGTACATCATGATCCGCTGTTCCTTCGCCATTTTTTTGTTTCTATTAATTCACCAATTATTGAACATTTCATAATTCAATGTGATCATTAACAGTAACGCTAGTGAAAACTTATTGTAATCCTGCAGATTTCAATAGAATAATTGATTTGGTCCGAAACTTGTGTTACGTCAGTTGTAGTTTTTGTATTGCATAAATGAATGGTTGGTACTTGAGAAATGTATTTCATCTTTCAGATATTCACTTATGAAATTATGTTGAAGTTCCTTATTCTGTAATCTCTATGAACTTTCCATCTCATTCTTATTTAGTGAGAACGAAATAGTTGAACAATATTGAAAATGAGACTATGATAGATCAAAATATCGTGGATTTTGTTTCATTTGGTAGGTCCTTTCCTGTTCTTGATGAATCTATTGAAATTAAGCCAGCTATCTGAAAATATACCAACACTTTCAATCAAGAGATATAAAAAAAAATGTGTTGCCCAGTTTGAAAATGATATAAATTTCGATTCACTCAGGTTCAATTTCAAATCATTGAATTTTAACCAGTTTTCCGTAAACTTGATATCACTTTGTATATTTCCTGTAACATAAATTCATATTTCGAAAACTGTTTTTTCACAGTTTTCATAATTGTATAAATATAATTCATGGGTCCCAAAGAAGACCATTGTGGAACACTATGTTTTTTTATTTTTTTGGTATTTCATCATTCAACTTTGTAACTTGTAATCTACTTTTGATACAGGATTCAAACCAACTCATCTTATCAGTGAATCCCATTCTATGCAACTTTCATAAAAGCAATTCTCCATTGAAAGTTTTGAGAGTTATTTTGAGATCACATAATTAATTGCCGAATATTTTGCCTTCATCAATTGGTGGCTTACAGTCAGTAAGTGAAGTTCGAATTCCACCAGAATAAGTTTGTATAAACCAAACTTGAGAGATTGAAAGTGAGTCAGGAATATCAATATGATCCTAAATTCGTTATTCAACTGGATGATGTCATTTACTGCAATTATCATAATATTTGAGACTATAATTCGCATTGATTCATTTCGTTCAGTGTTTGAACAGGGTTAAACAATGTTAAAATCATCGAATGTGTATAAAAATCCAAAAGAAAATCATCCCACGAAAGTACAAAGAGAGAATTCAGCAGACCTTGTATGAAACTTTCAATGAAACTCTTGAAATGTCTTTGGAACATTCCGAATACTTTTTGTTTGCGAATTGATCATCCCATTGTTGTAGAAAATTGGCCGTGAAAATGCTCTTTTCGGAGATTTCAGTCGTGCATAATTAAAATGTTTTCGAATTCAATATCGGACTCCAAAAGTTCAAAACTCCATTACCAACTTCCCTGAAGTTCCCTACATTCGTGTCAATGAAAAGTTTCACGGGGATTTTACGAATGCGATGCGATTACCACATGTTTGATTCAAGTTATTCGACTGATAAAATCACTGTGACAATTGACAACGGCTGGGAATACGGCAACTGAATATAAATGAAGCAAAACTTATGGCGCTATTTCTGTTACCAGGGACTTCAATGAAATACTAAACCATTAGAAAACATAACTTGTTTAATAAAACGTGGATTGTCTGATGCATTTTGTCGTTAAGTATCGTGAGAATCTTCCTCTATACTCAATAGTTTAGGACGAATAGCATTCTGAATATGTTTGACATGACTAGTTGGGTTCCACTTGGGTTCCACTTGAAGTAACCATATTTTACTTTCAAAATCTTCCTCACTCAGAATATGTGGTGAATCTTCCACCAAACGCCTTAACTGACATTTACTTGACAATTACTTTTTAACGCAATACTTTCGATAGTATTTTTCATACATTCCAAAGAAATAGCTAGATAAAAAATCAACTATGAGATATACAAACTACTCATATCTAGATGAAAATCATTGTTGGAGCCTAGGAAATTAAAGCCTTGGCCGAAGCTCAAAAAAGTGAAATTTCGCATTTTTTCTAACTTACCTAACTAACCAAATGAAAGAATATGATTGCTACATGTTGGTGTATCCGTTCACTATGCACGTAAGGATAGGGGGTCCCCAAGATCACCAGATCTGAAGCCACTAGATTTTTTCCTGTGGGGTCATTTAAAATTGGAACTCTATGTAGAAAGACCGTAAAATTTAGAGAAGTTGAAAAATCGATTCCAGGTTGAAATTAGCAAGATTAATATAGGGGTTATTCGCAATGTTGGAAAAGGATATGTCCGTGGATTTGCTTATTATAGAAAGAGTGGTGGATGTCATTTTGAACATATCATTCAACTGTTGTATTTTGTAAGAATAGGGTTGGTACCCTAATGAAAAAAAATAATTTTTGGTCACCCAGTATAAAAATATTGAATTGATTGTCATTACTGTATGCAGTATTGAAAGACCTCAAATAAACAAATTACCGATGACGTCACAAAGCTTAATATACATAGAATTTTCATATCACTACATATAGTATTATTTTATCAACACTTTCTGTTTCATCCTGGTAAAGAAGAAATATTCATTCTAACGGTAGAAGGTTCTAGATCTCAGGGTTCTAGATCCCAGAGGCCTTCAAAATAAACAAACTGTTCCGATATCGAATGGTTTGTATTTAACAAAAAACGAAAAATTAAAATTAAAAGATTCCAAAACAAGTTACGTCACGACGTTTCGATTGTTAGTATCAACAATCGTCTTCGGGTGATAACTGGACTCATTTCTCCGAGATCTGACTATTTATAGGTCATTCGAGTGCTTTCATCTATCCCCTCTTCCTTCTCTACGCTTTATTGGTTTTAGCGGGAGATGACCGTTTGGCGGGAGTTGGTCGTTTTCCGCTTGATTAGAGGTTTCCATATGTTACGTATCTCTTCGCTAGCTTGGCTAAATGCGTTGTTGGACAACATATGCGCGGTTTCTTTGAATTTTCTCCTAAACCAGTGTTCCTCTTTGTGGATTATTTCAGCTTGAGCCCACTTGATGTTATGTTGATGAGTCCAAACATGCTCTGCTATTCCGGATTTGCTGGTTTCTCCTCGCTGTGAGTATTTCTTGTACTCAGCAATGCAAACTTTCAATGGCCTCTTAGTTTCACCGATGTATGATTCTCCGCACTCGCAGGGTATGCAGTAAATGCAATTCTTGGAATCGCAGTCCACGTTTGGTGGCCTGTTTTTTGTTTAATAAAATTGTTATCTTTTCGGTTGGTCTTTTCAATTTTTTTTACAGATTCTTTCAGGGATTTCGAATCAATTTATATTATATGAGATAATAGAAGTCCGAACTCATAAAATACACAACGAAACATTGTCAACTTCAAACATCCAAATGGGTTATTTTGAAATGCCCCATATATATATTACATGCATAGATCTAGAAAGTTTTTTCCAAAATCCAATCAATTCATTTCAAAACCTAAGGCTTCAGACTGTGTATCACGTTCAAAACTTTCTTAATGTTTTTTTCTTTCGAATAAAGAAATTCATATATTAGTTAATCTCTCGTCTGAAACTTTGACATTAGAAAACTAAAACACCGTTTCTTTTACAGATTCCTAGCAATATGGTGGCCCCTGAAATGCCAAATCACCAAACGACGAGCAAGAATCATTATAATATTCATATGGTTCGTGGCACTGACAACGACAATACCTTGGGCAATATTTTTCGACTTAGTGGTGATCTTCAGCGACGCTCCCAACGTACAGCTCTGCATCGAAGTATGGCCTGACCAAATGAACGGCTCCCTGTACTTCCTGACTGCCAACTTGATGTTCTGCTACATCTTTCCCATGATCCTCATCACCATGTGCTACGTCTTGATCTACATCAAGGTTTGGAAGCGCGACATCCCAACAGACACCAAGGATGCCCAGATGGAGAAGATGCAGCAAAAGTCCAAGGTCAAAGTTGTGAAAATGCTCGTAGCGGTTGTCATTTTGTTTGTTATCTCTTGGCTGCCACTGTATGCAATTTTCGCTAGGATCAAGCTTGGTGGGGAGATAGAACCTTGGGAGGAGGAGATCCTTCCGATTGCCACCCCGGTAGCACAGTGGTTGGGAGCATCTAACTCTTGTATCAATCCTATACTCTACGCTTTCTTCAACAAGAAGTACCGCAGAGGCTTTGTGGCAATAATAAAGAGCAGACGATGCTGCGGCAGACTGAGATACTACGAAGCTGTGGCCATGATGTCCTCCTCTACTAGCATGAGGAAGTCCTCGCACTTCTACAACAACAACTCCTCCACCAGGAAGATCCCGCCAGTGCAGGACAACGCAGTTTCCTACATCTACAACAACACCGGGGTCTGAACCTGGAAATGGTCGCCCGGTAGCGGTTTGGTTAAAATTTGAGGAGTTTTGCTCATACTTTGCAGAAAAGATTTTGACCAGAGCTCGACCAAAGGGTCAGCAGGATTAGTTGTGAAACCCATGATTTGTGTAACTAAATGTTTGAATTTGTAGCCTGAGGTTACATTAGATTAAGGTAAACTGAGGCAGAAATTTTTTTGTAACTGTAAGCTTGTGGCAGAAATTTTAGAAAACACTTGTCGATCTTCTTCTAGGAATAAGATATATCTTTTTAACGAATTTGACTATACTCGAGCATCACCTGAAGCGTGTCTTAAAATTGTTGGTGTATGTGGAAGACATTATTGCGTTTGGGCTGCCAGAGTGGTTCATGGAAGAGATTTGAACTCGAGGAATTAGGTAGCCCTTACATCCTTGTTAATGCCAAATGTTTTGCTTCAGGGGTACTTTGGATACTATCAAAACACAGTTCAGATGTAGCTCAATATACGTCTCAGTATCAGCCAAGAAACCATATGCCGTCTAGTGAATATTTCAGGGCAAAATTTACATATCATTCGTTCAGATGTTATGCTCTGCGCCTGATCTGGCACTCATTAATTTTTTGCTGCTACATTTCTCATGCCTCTAGTTTAAATCAACACTGGGTACACTGAAATCAGATTCAACTTCTATGAATCGTTGTTAGACATATTGAAGCATATATGTCATATTTCCTCATTCTTTGGATAATAATAAAGCTATTAGCAACTTCGATGTGAATTTATAAAAATTTTCCAATTTATTTTCAAAGTATACTATAAAGAATGAGGTTTCTGCTAACGTGAGATTACTCAGTTTGTTTCATTTTGTATGAATATCCATTAGACAATGTTACTAATCATCCGCTTCGAATGTAACTGTACGTTTGAGTTTTACAAATTCCATTCCAGTGTTTGCCAAGATATTTGAAAACTATTAATTTCAATAGCACTTGAAATAGTTATAGATACGTGAATAATTCTCTTTATGAAAATGTTACCCTCACTTTGAGCTGATTGAAATATCAAGTCTTTTGAGTTATTTTCAACTTGAGAGAATATCCCAGACAGTTGAGCTAGCAACCCGTTTTATAGATTTGGTTTGAACTGAAGTTTAAACTAAAGTTCAAACTCTAGTTCAAATTCCGGTTTAAACTACTTTCAAACCTTCTGCAGCATTTCGCCGTTTTATAGGTTCAGATTTTAACAGTTATATTCATTACTGAGAGGTTGGCATTTTCTAAGGAATATCAAAAAATGTCAAGAATACCATTGACAGTATTGAGAATCTTGACAAGTTCACCTAATGAAGTTGTGTAATAAATACTTCATCTGAATGATACATTCATGTTTATTTTTTTCAATTTCGGAAACAATTTATCGAAAATTTAGAATAAGTACCCATCAAGTTTGAAATTCAAAATGTAACTCATAAAATAAATTGGGGTGTAGAACCAACTGTATTCTAGATGTTTTGTCATATTAGGTTGAATATTACTGGACATGTGGAGCTACAAAACAAATGACATAAAAACGGACCAAACTTTAGAAACAACCTCATATTAATACGCTAACAAGTAATAATGTGTCATACCAGAAAAGCATCAATTGAGATTTCAAAACCAAGTTTCGATTCAGTTTCGAAATCAAAATCCATTACTCAAAGTAATGAGCATGTGGATTGATACCGTATTGCTCACCACCATCCATTCAGGAATGTAATTGTTCATTTGATTTCCATAACTTCCAATGCTTCATTCATTGTGAAATAAAAAATATTTGAACTAAAAAATTTTCGTAAACTTCAAGCGAAGAATATTTCTTTAATGATCAACAAAATGAACAGTGAACTTGTAGTATAAAAAACTTCAGAATCCCTTTAAAATGAAATATGGTGGAGCCAAAATCAAATTATGTTCAATGTGGAATATTTCAATTCGTTCCTATTGATTTTTGTGTAAATAATACTCGTATTAAGAGCTCAAATTTAATTCCTGAATTATCCATTGAAGGGACACTATATTTTTCGTAACCTTATTCCTTCAACTTATCCAACCCTTGTAGGTAGACTTTTCACTCATGAGGATGTAGACGGCTTCAACAAAAAACAGGGTATCTACCATATGGATCAAATGAATCACTCTAGCAGCATCTATCACATGACAGCTTAATTTTCGAAAAGTCCTGAGTTATCTGTTTTGATGTTAGAGAGTAGAACGTGGCAAATAAAGTAGAAAATTACCTCACCCAGGATACGAGGTTAGCATAAACAAAGTTTATATTGTAAGAAATATTTTAGAAAATGTTTTGGAAAAAACCTTTGATAAGGTTTTATTTCTGGGTGCGATTGTTGTAACAATAATTGTCAAAACTTTTAGATATAATACAAAAATGTTATAGAACTGAAAAACTTTTTTACGCATTTCACTCAATATATAATACTGATTCCCAAAACATGACTTCATCTAAAAATTGGGGATCGTCATCACCAAATAAAAATATACTGCCTCCTTAGCAGATAAACAATCAATTTCAAATAAGTAATGACGGGGTTGAAGAAAAATTTTAAATGTATTTAAGAAATTCAACTCGAATGTATGTTTTTCTTCAGCATATCGTTGTAGAATAAAATGAATGGTTCTCATTGTGATTTTGTGTTTTATGTATTGAGAGGAACTGTAGGCATGACTGTCTGATGGATTTTCGTTTAACGAGATACGATGGTTCTATTGAAAAACGCTTACATTAGGAACTTAATAGAAATAAAACTGCCCTATAGATTGATGTAATTTATCTTTGCGTAAGCAATGTTGATGAATTATTGGAAATAAAGTTGTAATTAGAAATAAAGCGTTCGACTTTTATTTCGTTTCAAAAAAGTGTTATGAGTATAACAAGTGCTCGTTTATTTTTATCCAAAATCCAAAAATATTGTTGTTTATGAAGGTGCAGAAGAGTCACTTTCACAATGACAAACTGTAAATGAAGATACAGCGAATTCTCATTTCACGGTTCAAACACTACTCTCATTCTTAAAATATTGCTTTATGACATATTTCATCAGAAATTAATAAATCCTACTGAGAATGGATAGATATATCTACCAATGAATTCAACTCATTCTTCTTTAAAGTCGCATATATCTTCTCAGTGATCATCAATCACCATGCAATGGAATTTCTGAAAGTTATGCTTTTTTTCTGGCACATGTGACCAATATTGAGGTATCTAATGGTGTCATGGCCTTGAAGGACTAGTGTTTTTGATATTCACTTAATGATAATAATAATAATAATATCGTTTATTATGCATAAAAATACATTTATACATAAAAGGAAAAGGGTTAGCCAAAGGCTTTCTTGCACCCCTCCCAAAAATTATACAGTGAGTATAAGAAAATAATTATAAACATACTTATTTACTATCATAACAACATACTATCATAGAGAAGAGAAAGAATAATTGTTAATATAGGCTCCTTTTACTTTGTTGTTTTACTTTATCAAAAGACCATATACATTTTCTATTTTATTTTGTATTTCCAACTTGACACTACATTCCTCTTCAACCTACATCAAGAAACACTTGAAACACAGAACCAGAGACAGAACTTAACTAAACAAACTTCATTATATGTCAAGGCAGTGCAGCCAAAAGCATAATACAAAAATCACCAGTATTAGACATATTTTAACAATATTATCAAAAGACCGTATACATTTTCTATTTTATTTTGTATTTCCAACTTGACACTACATTTCTCTTCAACCTACATCAAGAAACACTTGAAACACAGAACTTAACTAAACAAACTTCATTATATGTCAAGGCAGTGCAGCCAAAAGCATAATACAAAAATCACCAGTATTAGACATATTTTAACAATAATACATCAAATAGTTGCTAATAACGCTTAATATTCTTAAAATTATTTTGGTCAATTTAACAATTTCATTGCACTATCATACATTGAATTTAAAATTGTGTAAATTAGCACTGAGCAGTGAGCATCTGTGATTTTATTTCTTTCTTGAATTGATGAATATTATGATTTGAAAGGGGTGAAATTTCATTCAGATAAGAAGGGGCTATATAAGAAAAATATCCTTGAAATTTGGAAGTACAGTAAAATTATAGAAAATACAGTAGACATTCTAGTCGGCACAATGATATGTACCATGGATGACATTTTTCATCAAGAAGTTTCATATTCAATTCAGTTGTCCTTTGTAATGCACTTTCCAGTAATTTCAGACACCATATCTACGTTATATAACTTCAAGAATAAACAGAAACTGTACTTGAAATTAGCCCTCTAGTTCAACTAAATACCGTTAGCGATCGCTTTCGTGATATTTCATTGTCATTGTACCTCTGTGTTTTCTGTCCACTGGTTTATGATTATTTTAATAAATTCAACTTGTGAATACTATGAGTGAACTTTTGAGTGTCTATGTGTACCTATTTATCATCTTCTAACTAGGTTAAGTCGAAAAAATCCGCCTATCATTAGTGTCTTCATATTTGTTATTTTAATCATTATAATAACTATCGTTGATTAATGAGACCGATTTATTATTCATTAGTATATTGAACTCTGAATAATCATGCTGATGACACCACAATCATTGACCAACACAAAGATATATATAATCTTCATGAACTATCAGAAGCCTTTAAGAAACAAAGTTAACTATGGTTAATAGCCAACAAACTAAAACCAACTTCTTCCAGTCTTCACCTCTAAACTAATTTCTCCACTTTGAGTCACCTTCGACTCTACTTTCTGTCGGTTATTATACTGAACATACCAAATGTATTCGATATCAGTTCAAATTTAGTGCTATTTTTTCCTTCAATGACGTCAGTAAGATGGCGGCCAAAATATTTGCCATTTCGCAGTCTCTCCCGGAATAAAGCAATGGTTGCGTCTAAGATGAAAATGCACAAAGCGCTGCGCTGAATGCAGCATAACACGCTTTTTGAATCGCTTCAATTACATAGACCGGTTATTTTCAGAATTTACCACATTCAGCAATAAAGCACCTTTTCCTGCAGAATACTGGTGTAACAAAAGACAATAGAGAGGCCTTTATCATCCTTACATTGAAGGCAGCATAACTTTGTTTGTTTGCGGGAAGTAAGTTGGACCATAAAACAGTGGCGCTTGGTTTAGTTGATAATCGGAGGGATATTATATAATTATAAAATAAATCATTTCAGGTGAAAATGTAATCTGTTTAAATAGTTCCTACAGAAAATCTGATTTATTATTGATGATTATGGAAATGAGGCCAGTTTTTCTACTACCTACTAGATTTTTATTTATGTATGACTTTATAATGAAGCGCGTGGTTTACTGGGTTGAAATTGAATTATTTCATATGAACTAATTCATAACAATGATAAATGTTAATTTCAAAAGTAATGAACTTTGCTTCATAAAATCAGATGGAGAAAATTTCTGATTTATTCTCAGATTTGATAAACAAGCGGTACGGTTTGAGAGGTCCGATATAAAGAATTTTCGATTAGAAATCATGAATATTTATAATTACGATTGAGGTTTGATATTATTATGTGATTTCATTCAAAATTGGTATCTAGGGGTCTTTGTGGACCGACTTCAAATGTAAACAAACTCTCCATAACACCTCATCACCCGCCACCCCCCTCGCCAATAAGTTGTACAGAAAAGGATAATACGATACCCGTTTGAAAACACATGTATAGTATTGGTATAGACATGGCAACTCTATGTCATATTATTACTCTGAGACGCAAACAATGAAAATGAAATGACACTGAGTGAACTGTCATCTGTCATATCATTATCATTAACCTGTGATGATAGACGTCACTGCCTATGTTGTTTGTGTTAACCTGAAAAAGTAGTGTTTATTTATTTATATTTTATCAATTCTTGATGTTTTTGAAAGAATTTTTTGTTGATTCACAATCTCAGTATAGATTCATTTGTGGAAATATAGTATGTCTGTTGAGTCAATCAACATTCTCTCCGAATATATTCACATCATCTGACCGAAAATACAATATTTTTTTTACAAAAATGGAGATTCCATCATTATTATTTTGGAGAAATTCGACAACCACGGAAACCCTACTAGTGTGACTCCTCTAGCAATTGAATATCCATTTATAGTCTTTAAACGGTTATTATTGAATCCTTTGGTACACTTGGACAAAATGGATTTTGAACTAGCAGGTCCCAGTAATGGAGTTGGCCCACCGAGAAAGAAAATGAAGCATTCTGCTCCAAGAGATTCCTCTCGAAGAGATTTAGCGAGCTTTCCAGTGAGTACCCTATAAAAAAAGCAAAAAATGCATTTTTCTTCATTTTTAGAATTACTCATTTCTTCCAATGACCCTGTTTAGTATACAACACGTCAATCACTAGAAAATCGTACATTACACAAATTCCCTTGCTATGAATGCACAGTCACTAATTACGAAACTATATAAAAACACAAGAAATAGGTACTTCAATATTGGTTCATATAAAAAATCTCACAAATGGATTTCCAAGAATTTTTTCATATTGAGATTGTAATATTAGGTTCCAAGTAATCATTCAACGCTCCACTGCCCAGACTAATTCAAACTTGTCCAAATGAATCCATCTACCTAATAAAGCAAACTGATTGTGGTTTTTTGGTGGATGGATGATCTTTCAGATCTGACAAAAATTCTACCAAATATTGAGAATCTGAGTCTAGTACTTTAAAACCCTTTCAGCACCTTTTCTTGTAGAGTAGCCAGTAATTCAGACCGGATACAATATGTTGAGTCTTACTATTGAGAAAAGTTTTTCAGCAGTTCATTCCAATGTGAGCTTCACTGCTTGGCTCTCCAAAAATATTGTTATATATTTATGTATAAAGATGGTTCCATCAATCTCTTCACTCACACTTGAACAGTAGCATTTTCAAGTAATACATTATTGTGTATTATTGTAAACTAGACAGTTTACCAAACTGCAAAACATATTTTGTTATACAACATTTTTCACTAGCGTTTTTATACTGATTGTCATCAAGTATCTACCAATTCTCCACTTGTCTATATTTTAACGGAAAACTTGCTAAGAAAGAAAACTTTTTCTTCCAGTTCATATATGAAAGTTCTATACATGACCTACATATCTTCGTGAAGACTTCATTTTGAACTTATTTCCATTCTTCCTTCCTTTGAAAGATCCCCATAGTTTTTGTACAAAGATGGAGGAGTAGATAGCCATAAAGTTTTTATTTTTAATTTTTTTATCATGGTAAAGATCTGTGCATCATTGAAAGGCGTCAGAATAAAAGAGCTGGGATTACTTTTGTCAGTGAGATTCCAATTCTCAATTTGAAGTATTAGTTTAATACATTTTTGGAAGCGTAGAGTAAAGACACACCCGAAGAAGCAATTGTATGGCGAAACACGTGTTGAGTTTTTTTAAACTGTTCACTAGAACTCTCAGAATAAAGTGATTTTCTATTCGTTCAGAATTATGTATGTTTTTTTATGCAAATATTTCGTTTCAGAAAGATGTTCTCCTTAAGATATTTGGATATTTAGATTTACAATCCATAAATAACTGTGCCATGCTGTGTTCTACATTCTATAATTTATCAAAAGAAAGCTCGTTATATACATCGGTGACATTGAAGGTTCGTACATTTTAATTTTGAATATTTTTGAATAACTTTCACATTAATTTTCAGTACAACATGTCCCCTCATTTTTTAGAATCGTTAATAGCCAAAGTTTCTTGTCCCAAAGCAGTTTCCATCAAATATAAACCATTAGATCAGCATGCTGAGAAAGAAAACCTTTTGATATTTGAAAAATATGTTGAAATGTAAGTTTTTGGGTTTCAGTCATTAGCACAATTTGTAGATAAGGTTAATTGATTTGATTTCTAATTATTTTTTTTGTTCTTCAGGTATTTCTTTATATGTATATATTCATTTGAACTATAGAAAAAAATGTATACAGATTACAGCAAAGTCAAAATTGTAATGATTTCTGTTAATCAAACACCCCCTATGTTCAACCCACAACACGTTTTTTTGCCAGAGCATTCGATGTAGTAAATAAATCACAAGTAAAGTAACAAAAATTATCGTCTAGGAAAATAACATTTAATATGAAGTTACTTGAGAAATCCTTGTATACCCGGATACTATTTTAGATGCACTTTAGTCAATATCTCATCTAATCTAATCACTCAAATATTGAAAGTCAAGGCAAAACATTCAGTACAAAGCATCAACTTGGTTTGATAATAATTAAACAACAATTAATTTTAGAAAAACCTGTTATACCATTGATTTAGAATTCGCACTGTATTGTCTGTAGGTATTTATGTTACTTAAATATTTTGTATTGTCAGTGTCATTCAATGTCAAGTAAAGCCTTATTCTTGCCTAGGATTATAGGTACTATTCTATTGACTTTTTTCACATACATAGTGAAGGATAAGCTGCCAAAGCCAGACCGATTAGAACTTGATCCAAACTTCAGGCAAGACCTGACAAAATGTACAAGATTATCTCCATAAGGATTTTTTAGTGTATAAAAAATATTTATAGGAAGCCATTGATATTCGGAATATTCTAATAAAAATAAACTATCAATAATTAAAATGTGGAGAACATCTTTTATCTCTGAAAATCGAAGGTTGTCGAAGTGATAAAGTATTACTTAATCTGAAAGACTGTATTTCTTTGAAAAGTAAGAAATTTATTTTCTTGTAAATATACTTCAAAACCGTGTAGACAAACCCCTTGTTAATATTATTAAATTTTGTAGGGCTGACCCTGTATAGGTGTAAGAGCTCATTCGATGTTCTAGCGTTTCTCTGTCATTTAACTAGCATTAGTTTCACCTCTTGCCATTTTCCACAGAAAGTAGTCAGTGAATTGATCAGGGCTAATCCAAATCTGAAGTACCTATTTTTATGTAAGTACAGCAGCAAAGTATTTTCAATTGGAGATTTCCTAAAGGTCGACTAGTCTAGCTTGACTTCTGGGATGTATACAAAAGAGAATGAGAGGTCGCAATGCTACCAGCATAGACAACTACCAGAGGTCAAGCGAGAATGGTCAACTTCAGTAGATTGTGCTTTCTGTTTACAGCAAACAATATCAATGTAAATGCCAATGAAATCTGCGAAATTATGTCCAAACAGAATCCTGAAATGATGGAAGTATATTTCAATGAGAGGAAGAAAGTGCGGGCCAAAAGCTTGAGAACTCTAGCTAGACTGACTAATTTGAGAAAACTTGTTCTGAAGTCGAGTTCAGGTTTTGAGTGTGACCCTGAAGATGCTCTGGAACTGTTGGCAGCTGGTTGCTCTCGTTTGGAGAAGTAAGTGATACTTATTAAAAATATTCCACTATTAAGTAGTGTATGCTTTGTAACCTTGATATTTGGAAGAATGGAAAAATTACGTCCCATTAGGTGAGACTGTATAGTCAAAATTCATAAAATTCAAGTCAAAGTTCAATTCATCTAGAGTATAATCTATGGAAATAAAAAAAATGAACAGAAAATGAAGTGAGAGCAGTAAACAAGAGAAATTATCTGTTTTATTTCAGCCACAGATCTATATTGTGACCAGTAAAGTCCGCATCATATGAGAAATTTTTTATCAATAGTTTTATTCGAAATTTGACTTTGGTATGAATCTCTGCTTCGATATGCTATTGTATAGCAAAACACGTGTTGGGATTTTTGAAACTGTTCCTTGAAAATATCACAATAAAGTGGAATATTCCTCCAATCATTACTAAATTTCAAGTGAGATTTTTCGCTGATCACGCCATCTAGAAGATAATAGATGAAGTGATCTTTGGGATTTTTTTTTAATATCTTCATCTGGATTTTCGAAATATTTGAAATGAAGGAATTTTGTTTTATTTTCAATTCCTTATCGTTGGATATCAAGTATCGTTCAAGTAGAGTGTCGTTCCTTATTTGTCTGTTGTCTTGGTTTAGTATTACAATTATTGGATTTTGTGTTTGCAGTTTCTCTTTTTCATATTCTTCAAGAAGCAAGATCTTGTAGAAATCATTTCCAGTATTTTGTGTAATGCACTGTTTGGAACCTTTAGTGTAGTAATGAATATTACTGGAGTTCAATCCCAAAACCAAAACCGTTATTTTTAACACCTCGACACGTCTTTCAATCATCAAGTGATCATCTTCAAGAGAAACATTAAATGGTTTAATCTTTCTCTTGAAGAATAAACAGTTTTAATTTTCATGTTGAAGTTGATCACTTGGTGATTGAGACACGTGTTGAGGTGTTAAAAATAATGGTTTCGTGTTGGGATTGAACTTCAGTAATATCCAGTATTTTTGATAAGCTTTATATGATATTGTGAATCCATTAATAGAGTAAGAAAGTTTCCTCAAACATGTAAATGAAAAATGGTATATTTCCCAAAGAGTTCTTGTATATTTGAAGAATCTGGCAATCATGGAGATATGTCTCCATACCGATTTCTTTTTTATTAGAGCTCAATTACAGATTGAAATATGCCCCTTGCCAATAGTGGAGTCTAGTGATGCCTGGAGGAAATCTCACATTAAAGTGTGTTTTTTAATATGTTATAATGGATTTTCATCAAGTATTGGTCAGTTCTATCATATTTTTAAAGATTCTAGAATACTTCACCATATTCTCAAACACTGTATCAGGCATCAGTTTCATAATGGGTAATAAGTTTTTAAGAGAGAGCGGAGGAAATCTACCAGTTGTGAGTTGTACAGGGTTTAACCGTAAAGTTATACATTAAAGTTATTAGTTTAGTATAGTATAGTTACTTGACTTGCTGTGTTTATTTCCTGAAGTTGATAAATTAATTATTGAAAATTATTATATAATTTTACTGATTAATAAATACAATATGAATAAAACTCTGTCCTTTCATTATTTTCTAGGTTATCTATTCATGGTTGGAAAGAAATAAATGATGATAATTTCATACCCGCCTTGCGAATGTTCACGCAACTAAAAACTCTCGATATGAGAGGTACGAGTATAACAATAAAAAGCTGTAGAGACGCAGCACTCACTTTGCCCTTATTGGAAACTATAGATGTAATTGAATGCAATAGGATCAAAAGACAGCAGGTATGTTAATGTATGATTTGTTCAATTAGCAAAAACTTTGTCTATTTGACATTCAAGTGTGCAAAGGAGTTGTCCACGAAAAATTTTTAAATTCGTATTGTTATTCATGAGCATAGTTTGAAAATACACATCAAGTTGAATAAAAACAATTCATAGTAATGATAATGTGTGTGTGTGGGAATGTCTGAAGCTGTTCTAATGCAGTTGATTGATGAAACCTATTTATTATATCTATAACTTCGGATTTTATTCAAACAAGAGTTGAATTAGAATCCAATTCATCCTAATTTGAAAAAACTCAGGAACCTGCTAATTTCTGTTCTTTTAACATTGTTGATGAATTAACATTTATTTGTGTATAACTTAGTTTTTCAGTATCTGATGGATAAGAGATGCATCAATTATTTTTGTATTAAGTTGTCCATTTTAGCTGTAATATCTCAGTAGATACTCATTCAATTTAATGGAAATAAGCGCCAATCGAATCAGTACACTTTTGCCAACTCAACACAAGTTATTCATTCCATCAGTATATAAATTGTGTGCTCTGGATTCGATGAAGTCGACGAAGGCCGTTTTTACCTGAAAATACTACTGAATGAAATTCAATAGCTTTTGTTCACTCACCTATTCATTTTTACAGTATTATAAGATTCTAAAGAAGCATTCATTAGCATTAAGTGCTTAGGAATTCCAAATGTATATCAATGACAGTATAATAATATTAGATTTTATAGAATATGGTGTCATTTTTATTACCGTATTTTAATTAGTCTGGTTTTTTATTCTTACTAGTTATCTTCTAATCATTCTTGAATGTTCTTTTTGTTGTAGTTGATTTCATTGCGGCATGACTTTGAAGACATTAACATCCCCTTGGACTGACAGCAAATGCGTTTTTCTCTAATAAAATTGTTTTCTATCCTAAGTTCTCTTTGTAAATGTGTAAATAAATTATTTTTATGAAATCTTCGATAAATTAATTATTCCCAATGAATTGTGATGATAAAGTTGTAAGGGTCAAAATATTATTGGATATGCTCACAGTTGAAACAGAAAATTGTCATTTTATTTTGTCAATGATGAAATGTTGAACATTTTCTTCATCATAGCTGCAAAGATGAATCCAGCAAAATAAAGGAATGTTTTTGTTGGTATGTAGTACTGTATCCTCTGGTGTTAAATGAGACTAGCAAATAATGAAACCACCATGAAAGCACTTTTCACAACGCACATCATTTCCTGATTGATTTGGTCTTTATTTGGTGAAGATCCATAGTAATTTCACAAAGTACACTGAAAACGATTTGATTTTCACAAACTTTATTTCTAAAATTTCATGACATTTTTCACTGTGATAGCGAAACATGTCATGAAATTTTAGAAATAAAGTTTGTGAAATGATATCGTTTCCGGTGCACTTTGTGAAAAATGCACATTATTTTGTCAACTAGGTTGACGAGCCAAACTTGATTAATGAAACTCATGTTTGTTAAATGTAAATAATGAGGGATAGTGTAATATAGGGTATGTCAAAAACATTGATTAATATAATACTGATACCTACATCCTTTCCCAGTTCTCTGATAAGTTGGTATTTTTTCAGAAAAGCAGTGTACTTTCTCAAAAATAGAAAAAATGAAATGGTTATTTTCATTCAATAATATTCCATGGTATATCATTAAAACGAAAGAAGCCTTCTTATACACCTGTACTATTAAAAGTAGATATCCTTTCTATTTATAGCAATTTGTTAGTGAACTGACACAGATATTCTTCACTATCTTTAAATTATTTTTAAGTGTTGATGTTATAATTATCCAATGTTTACTGCTCACAAAACTTTCCATTCTTAAATATCTTCACCCATATCACCTAACTGAATAAAATTTACAAATGTAAATGTAGATTATATGTTCAAAACAAATATTACCTAATAGCTTGTTTACCCGTTTCGAAATTAATAGTGAATCACCTACAAAACTACAACTATGAGAGAGTATATCAGCAGATCTGATAATGTCCCAATATTTTAGGAAAATTTGTGACATGGTTCACAGTATTTTACTGTTATTATGCTAAAAATGTCACTATTTTTATTATGCCAAGAATTTATGTAGTACAGCTTGCCAAATGACAGATAACATCATCAAAATACCTTGAACTTGAAAGTATAAACATGTTTCATTTGAACACAAGGAAAGTTGGGATTGAAGTAGCAAAATCAGTATTTATCTCAAAAATGACTGCAGAAATTAAAGAAATGCCCCATGTACATTCAACATTTTGATGCTTATACACATGAGGAATTGTCATAAAATAAAAATACTGAAAAAATTAGAAAAGAACATATCTCCTCTTAATGGAATTTTTTACAGAATAAGAAATTTCCACCCCTTAGATTTTTTAAAAATACATATTTACCCTCATTTATGCACAATTGCAATATTTCATTTCAATTTGGGGAACTTCTAGTAAATCCATAATCAAACCTCTGAAAAACCTTACAAAACGAAATAATTAGAAACATATAAATTACCATATTTGGAAGCAACATTCAACTTCTACAAACCAAACTATTCATTAGACTTGAACTTACTGTATCAATCCGAAATAAGCTGCTTCATTCTTTCTGTCAAGAATAATACAAATAAATCAAACTTTAGTTTTACTGAAATTGGACATTCATGATCATCTCTATCAAAAACTAAAACACAAATAAATTTTGAAAAAAGTCATGAACCATTATTTATATACGCTGACTGTTCAAAAAATAATGTGAATTTTCATTTTTCTCAAAAAATATTAATTCTTCATTTTCTATTTTGTCCTCTTCAAAGTAGTCCCCCTTGATTAAATACACTTGTGCCATTGTTTTTACCAATCCTTCAAGCAGTTCTAATTAGCACTGTTTTGTATGTCCTTGAGCTCTCTGGAATTTGGCTTTCAACTCCTCAATCGTCGCAAAACGCCTTCCTTTCATAGGTCTCTCCAATCTTGGGAACAGGAAAATGTCGTAGGGGGACAAATCTGGTAAATACGGTATGATTAGTGTTGTTTTTTGTCAAAAAATTACGAACAAACAATGACGATTAAACAGGTGCGTTATCGTTATGCAAAAGCCATAAATTGTTTTTACACAATACCGTATTGCTACTTGCAAGCGGCGAAGAACTTCAAGATAATACTCCTTATCAACCATACGACCATGTGGCAAGCACTACACAATAGTAATCGAAAAAAATAATGAGGGAGTGGCAAGCTTGTTTTAGTCATGGCTCGCCTGGGCTCTTCCATTGGGATTGGGAGGATTGGACTTTGGTTTCGAATAACCATATACCAATGATTCGTCACCAGTTCTGACCCTTTCTGGATCGCCATTGACGACATTCAACAATTCCCGAGCGATGCTCTTGCAACGGTTTTTTAGGTCAAAGTTCAGAAACGAATTTCGCTGCCTGATGCTTCATGCCCAAAATTTCCAAAACTTCTCTGATAGTGATTTGACGATTCTTCATAACAATTTTCCTTACTTTCTCAACATTTTCATCGGTTGTTGATGTGCTGGAGCGTCCAGGGTGAGCGTCATTCTCATCTTCTTGGCCTTCTGTGAAAAGCTTATACCGTTTGTAAACAGTTTTCTAACTCAGTACAATCATTGTATGCAACTATCCATATTTTTATACAATTTGTGGAAATTATAGCACAATATTGAATGATGACAAACAAATTGTAACAGCATACAAATCCAGTTTTGGAAACATCTAGAAAAAACGTTCTAGATGTCTGGAAACCGTGGCATTGTACACTCATTTAAAGCTTTGATTTCTTACAACTACTCTTAAATTCTAGAATGATTATACATTTGTACTGTACTTAACAAAAATACTCGCCATAATTGACGATCAGAATAGATAAACTGTTTTAATCAAGGCAACAAGGTAGCATTCAAATTGAAAACTGAGTGATAATAAATTCTACAAAGATGAAATTGACTGGACTTTGAAAACGCTTTAAAGATGTTCTATTTTCATTCCCAACAAACCTCAGCAACATTCAAATAAAAAAATCAGTACTTCCGATTAGTTATCGGTGTATCGAAAGTTAAAAAGACTGTTAGGAATGATGAACGTTCGAATGTTGCCTCGCTGCCGACACGATTTTACAAACTAAACATTTATCACACGCATCTTTGAGCTTCTGCTCACAATTACAAACTCAAAAATTATACTCTCACAATTTTTAACAATTGTACAAAATCACAATTAGAAAGAGACTAAGTCAAAGTTTAAAACTAACTACAAACTAGACAATCACTTTTTGTACGAATGATTGCTATATCACAGTGCGGCTGAACAGGACAATCATGTCTGAAGCAAAACTTTTACATCGCTACTGGACCGTCTTCTCTTTGTTTTCAAAGGTAAAATGAGAGATGCACATACAATTATAAGGTTGGGTCAACAAATCTGATATTAAGATTATATTTTGACGACTAGCGTAAAAATATCAACCCAAGTCTCACTATTTTAAAATTCAATTTCCTCACTAATATTCATAAATTTATTTTCAAATGGAACGACATAATAATTCGAATATAATTTTCAATAATAACTGACGCATTTTTTTTTCATTTACTATAATACTGTTTTATTGTTAGAATAGTCCCTGAAAATGGTTTCCATAAATACTTTGAAATTGTTCAAAAGTAGAAAACACCTTCAGGAATGACAACAAAAATATAAACGGAACTCTATGAAATAATGAATATCAATAAACAGGTGCTGAAGTGGAAAAAATGGGGCTGACATTTTTGTAACTGCGTGGGTATTAAGAGCTTCACTCGAGGGACTAAATTCAACCCAATATCAAAAGTGTTACTAATTATTTTTCAAGTTAATGGAAATGGAATATTGATTTTGAACACATTAATAAAAATAAATAATAGTGAATAAATTCTGAATCCAATTGTTTTGTATATGCTATCTCAAAATAAATTGTTAGAACTTCATAAAATATATCAAGTTCTGAATTATATAACTGATATATTGTCGTGTTCACTCGCTACCAAACTCTCTAAAATTAATCACATATTCTCGTTATCTGTTCACTTTATCGTAACAGCAAGTACAGAGATCGTCTGCCAAATCTACAGTTTGCTGTGTACTGATCTACAGGTCAGGCATGTACGTTGATCAACATGTGGCGTTGTGTTACGTCGTTCAGAATGGACATATTTGTATGAAATGGCAACACAACTTGTCGACTAGTTTTCATCCAGTCTTGAGGAGGCAGAGGGAGAGCCGAAGGGAGCGGGGGCTCTGAGAATTTACACCCAGCATAGTGGGCGGCCACGGAACTAGGAGAAGTGCTGAGACTAAACCCTGAGTTACGATGAGGTGACTGGGAATGCCCCCTTTTCGGAGTCAGTCTTTTAACGGAAGATTCGCTCTTGCACGGGGAGCACTTCTGGAAGGGAGAATAAGAAATCGCGCGAGCGTTAGAAGTAACTACTCTTCCGCTTTCTAAATGCCTCTCGGACATGGTCATCGTGAGCAAATGTTCGAAACAATCAAAGTCTTTTTCTTTGTATATATGATATTATAAACTTTTACCTCTTTTAACACATGAAAGACGAGGAATTTTGCGTTTAAAAACATTCAATCCCAATGAAAATGCCAATGACGCAGTATCTCGCATTAGCTTTCACAAAATGGACGATGATAGCAGGCAGATCAAAAACAAAGGCAAATCCATATGTGAGATAATATCTCCTTGTTTCTGATATATCCAAAGTTTATTTTCTAAGCGTGGCACTATCACAAATAGTCAACACAACTCACTGATCAAAATACTGCTTTTGAGCGCAAAATTCTAGAAAATACTCTCCTTAAATCTTAATATATCAAACAATCAAGATCACCTTGAACTGAAGTGCTAAACTGGCTGAACTGAATAACAGACAAATTCTAAACCAGAGTTCCCAACTCTCAAAAATTAATCTCCCAAAAGCACACATCAAAAACCACTGAATTCATTACATGGGAAAAATCACATGCAAAAATAAAAAATAAGCAAATGATGTGAGAAATCTTTGAAAATATCCTCTGAAAAATCCCAACTCGCTCATTTACCCCTTGAATTTGTTGGAGAAATTCCTAAGTTGGGAACACTGTTCTAAACATACATTCTCAGACGATATTGATATTACCTTTGTGATAGATTCATCAATGTTTAATAACAAAATCATTGATTTTCGGTTCAGCATTCAACTACTTTAAGTTTGTTGGTTCCAATGTGATAGGTATGACTAACAGATGAAACCAGTTTAGGTCAAATGATTAAAAAAATAAAACATGTAAAGTGCTTTTATTGTGAGGGTTCAACTGAACAGTTCACAAAGCACACGCAACACATTAAACAATATTATTTTAACCTTCCTCATGAAGATGATCACTTGATGATCGAAACACGTGTCGAGGTGTTAAAATAACGGTTTGGTGTTGGGAAAAACTCCATTAATATTCATACTATTATTGATTTCATTTGATGCATTTTTTGTGAAGAGGTTTTATTAGAGCTATCTTAAGTTCATCTGGGAAAATTCTCTGCGTCTATGATTGAAAGAATTCAAAGTTAACCCACTTTAAGTTAGTATTGAGAGCAACCTCCTATTTAACTGATATATTCAATCAGTATCACGTCATGGTGATTGATTTTCCGACACTTTTCACAGTATTTTTTCGAAAGAGAAAATAAAATATCTTTTATACTTTGTAGAATTTCTACAGTAAAATCAACCTTCTGAACACAATCTCAGTCTACAAAATTCGCTTGAGCAGATGAGTTTCAAAGTAAATAAATCAATCTGACGAATGTTATATATTTGGTAAATTGATTATAACAATAACTTTTCATATTACTACGAAATGATATAACTTAACAAATAACTTTGAAAAATAAACATCCCATAAATTGATAATATATCACTGGTTTCAAATATTCGCTAGTCACCTCTTAAGTATTCTCAGGTATCGGATTCACCCAGTTGTGTGGTGGTAAAGGGTAAATTTACAACCAGCGAAAAGCCCATTATTCAAACTAAGTATGCTTGAACCAAATGCACATTATTTNTGGAGTATCCGAAATCGCTCATCTTGGCTAGTAGCCCGTCGTGCCAAACTCTGTCGAACGCCTTGGAGACGTCTAGGAAGATAGCTCCGGTGTTGTGTCCTTTGCCAAGGTTGAAGCCTTCTGTCGCAAATTCCACTACCCTCAGGACTTGTAGCTCTGTTGAGTGCTCTGATCTAAAACCGAATTGTTCGTTGGGGAGGATCCCTAACTCTCTGGTTTGTTCTTCCAGTCTCTTCAGGATGACGCGTTCCGCCACTTTGCTTATGGATGGCAGTAAGCTTATTGGCCGGTGGTTCGCTGGAAACAGGTGGTTCTTCTTGGGCTTTGGTATGTGGATTACCGTTGCCTCTTTGAACTGGTACGGGAAGTGTTGCAGTCTGAGTATAGCATTTATGATGTTGGTTATGGCTGCTATACCCTTTCGCGGCAGCACTTTCAGTGCTCGATTTGTTATATTGTCTGGGCCTGGTGCTTTCCGAGTGGCAAGACGTCTCAGAATGTCCTTCACTTCCTCAGGCGATGTCGGGGCCAGTGGTTGCGCGTTATCTGTCCGTTGTCTAAGTCTCCGTACCGTTCTTTTCATCTGTCTCTCTATTTCGTCTACCTCGTCTGTGAACGGGACGTCATTCTCTCTGCACTGCCTTTCGAAGTTGTCCGCGAATGCTTCCTCCTTCTCCTGGTCAGTGTAGACTGTAGACAATTCCTTGCTCGCCGTGTATCGGCGGGCAGGGTCGTCGAGGTCCATTTCTGAGTTTTTTCTGCATTTGCCATGCAGATCGATCTTTGTTTCTGAACGGTAGTTCCAATTTCTTTTATTAAGCCCTGATGATGCAATCTTCTTCTGTTAGAATTCCGTCTTTGGACGGTAGAATCATTGTTGTATGCGGAGCTCATCTGCAATTCATTTGTGTATGAAGAGTTCCTCTTTATTGATGAATTGTTCTTGACTGAAGAGTTTTGATAAATATCGCAAACAACTGTATCACCGTTTGAAAACATCTTTAAGTTATAGTTTCTGTATTCTGGAATCTATTGTCTCTTCTATATCTCATGTCTCACACTATGCACACAGGTGGTCGATTTGAACTATTTTGCAAAATACAAACTCCAATTCTATTTATACCCACACACCAAAATGATCAATTACCTGCGAAGCTTTGAAGGCATGCAACTTTGAGAGGTATGCAGAATATACACAGAGGAGAAAGTATAAGTATGCATAGGTAATAAACCTTTTCATGCCCCGGGAGGAGGCATGGGGACCCTTTCATGTGCATATTTAATACGAATTGAAATTTTAAGTGAAAAGGTATAACATAATGGAAAATCAAATTGGCGAGAGTTGATTTTACTATTACCTGCGGCAAGTAGAGACGATGTTTTTTAGTAGACTACATTAAGTTGTTTTTGCATTAAGGCAAGCAATTGGAAACCTATTTTGGTATAACCGGAAGTATTGTCAAAAAATTTGATATAGTGAGAAACATCAGATGATGTTTACTCAGTTTTCGAAAACAAATTTTAGGAGTTGCCATTTTTTATGAATTCACAACTTTCGAATAGTTATTTCAAATAGGTACCATTTTTTACTCCATTTATTTCGAAAATTTCAACATGACGTGTTATTTATCAAACCTCAACATGAAAGTGTAGGTACATGTTGTATTATAAAAATGTCAAAGGTTATATGCGGTTCATTTTTTTTATATGAAACTTTTCATTAAAATACATTGGATACGAGACCTTCTATATAACTTATAGAGGACCCCTCACGTCTACAATCCTTGTTGAAAACCTTTTTCAGATGTTTGGACTGTATCACTTAATATCAGAGATTGTTAGCTGAAAATAATCCTTGTTTTGAAATTACACAATGCCATGTTGAATCTGAACAATTAAGACACAACTGACTTTCAATTTTCTTTTTTTTATACAGAAATTTTGAGTCTCCAAGTATAATATTATTCATACTATTTGACGATTTTCAGTTTTGTAGTTGAAAATTCACATATAATATATGCTTACTTTACTCTTACCATGTCATGCCGCTACAATAAAAATAATTTTAGTTTCAGTTCCTCTTGGAGCAAAATTACTGTACGGAGCGGTATCAGTTTATTCGGTGATACATTTGTTATCAACTTACAAACGAACAAATTTTTGCTGTTTTTTAATTCAATTATTCGTTGTTTTTAAGACCATTGTAATTCATCTAAGAAGCGATACACGTGAAACTGTGTGTATCCACGATCAGCTATACCTGTGACTTGTTATGTTTATTGTCTTCTTTGTTGATCAAGAGAATGATACAATTTTTCATTTGAACGTTCCAGAGTGATTCTTACAGTAGATACTAATCTTAATAATTTATTTTCAGGTCAAGCATTCACAGAAAGCCAATGTGAAACCTTTAGATGTTTGGTGTGTCATAGCAAAAGATGGAAGCTTATGTACAGCTCACTGTACTTTTATGGCCGGAAACAGTGAAGTTTGTAGTCACGTTGGCGCCATATTATTTGATGCTGATTATGTATTATGGACATACAGGATTGCTTACTTACATATATCGCCACGTTAAACAAGCGATGAGCAGATGTGACGTAACACTGGTGATACTTTTAGTAGCTGCCATAAGACTGTGTGTTATTTTAACATTTTTTGGGGATTATTTTCGGACAGTAATACATTGTTTTTGTTTATTTTGGTTGAATTTTTATTTAACTATACCAATTAGGTTTCTGAAACATTGAGTTTGTTATTGTTAAAGTCGTATTTTTTTTGTGCTTTTGGACATTTTTTAAACTGGTGTAACGAGTAGACGCCATATAAGATTCTGTTATTTTCTTCCGTTTTGAAGTTTGTTTTTTGCCATTGTGGAACTTTTCTTTGTTTTTTGAACATTTTCAAATTAAATTAAGGTAAAAATTGGAAATATTCACATTTTTGTAAATAGTAGCAATAATTGTCTAACCAGATTCCCGTCTCGACCAGATATTTTTCTCGAGAGAATTTATCAGGTTGAAGCTGGAATGATTCTGCAACCGTGTGAGAAATCACACGTTAAAAGGTAAGACCTCGTTAGTCCTTAGCTCGCAAAAGTTCTCAACTTTTGAGAGTTGTTGTTCGTATGGGGGCGACAGCTGATTAACGGAAAACAGATTTTAAACAGATTTTTTTTTTAAACAGATTAAATAACCTTGTGATTTTTAGTTGAAATGCCTGGTTGTATTTGTGCAGTGTCCACTTGCAAAAGCAATCGCTTGACTTTGAAGAAAAGTGGTGTTACTGATGTAATATTTCACTCTATTCCTATTGCTAAGGATATGGTTTCCACAACTTTGCAAAAAGAATGGATTCGTCGCTGCAAAATAGGGGATAATTTCATTCTCAAAAATGGATTTGTTTGTTCCAAACATTTTACAGAAAATGATTATGAACGAGAACTTGAAAATGAATTGTCAGGTAAAAACTCATTCTATTGATTTACTGGTTGAAATAAATATGATTTTTAATAGGTATGCCTTTGCGTCGTAAATTAAAAACAAAAGTGCAGTACCTAGTTAACCTAAATTATCCAACAATTGATAAAAAGAGGGAAGTTTTACAGAATACAAGTCGCAATATTAGAGCCTTACAGAAAAAATACAATGAAACTATCAGTATGTTATTTGAATCAAATTTGGATAATTTTAAGCCATCCACATCTCAAAGTTGCTCTTCTCCTCATAATATTGTATCTCCTCAACCTCAAGCTGATCAACAAAATATTGATTGGTCTATAAACCTAAAGAGAGAGAGTAGTTTTTAAGGTTAAGTCTTCTGTTGATTGTGGTTCCTTGTTGACTTTCCACTTCACATATTCACATTATTATTATTATTCGTACCTAACATTATTTTCACTCAAACAAAATACCTGAATATGAACTTCTACTAGTAGAAATCGTGAATCAAGATGTGGAACCCATTTGCCACAACTACAGAAGTGTATATGTTAAAATTTAGTCACACCAATGATACATGTACAATTCATCTTACTGATTTGAAAAAAATATGGACTGGTGTATTTTCCATAGACGTTATAGTTCAAAAATTTCTAGTAAAGTACACAACCTTTGAATGAAACCTAAAACAAATGTTGCATTCAATTTTAGGAATATAACCCCCTGATTGATGTTAAACCTGATGAAGCAATTACCCAAGTTAGCAATATGTTCCATGGCATTGATAAAGTTCAAGTAGTTGAAGTTACTCAATCTGAATCGATGATAAATTTGAGTATCAAGACGAATATTTCAGATTTCAAAATCAAATACGAAGTAACTCTTACCAAGACTGAAGATGAAAAGGTTTGACAATTTAATACTATGAAAGTTTATATTACAGTTGAAGTTGTGGTAATTATTTCTAGAATTATTCGGCATGCACTTTTTTCAAAACGTTTCTCATTAGACATATATTTTTATTTTCTGATCATGATTGTGAAGTCAAAACATAGTGCTTCAGTAAACTTTCGGAGATACAGCCATCCAAAGTTGATGAATAAGAAATGAGTTATGAATTATAATATTTGAGGCAAAGTCGAGTAAAATTTGGTAAAGCAAAAATATCATTTAGAACATAGTGCAAAAAAAAAATATTTGATAAAACAGAAGTGTTTGATTGTGTGAAACATTTGAGATATGCAAATGAAGGTCCGCAGTATGCGATAGTCATATTAAGGTTTTATTAATGTGTCTTTCATACTAGAATTGAGTTCTTGAAATAGATGATTTATTTAACAGTTTCAACTTTTGGTAAGTAATGATGTAATAAAGTATCAAAGTTGTTCTATTGCAATGAACAATTTATTTTGGAGTAGGCCCAAATATTTTTTATAGAACTTCTAAGACTGTCTACAATATAGTTCAAAAAGTATCTAGAAAAGAATATAATTTGGTCATGAAGTTCACATAATTAAAATCACTTGCACTTATAAAATACATACCTACAATGTTAAAAAAACAATCCGGTTCTATATAAAGTAATAAATTTTCTCGGTTCAGATTTCAAGAAGAAAAAAGCAAAGCTGTTTCAATATTTCAATTTCATCAGCAATCATACAGCAATATAAATTTAGGTGAGGCAACAGCAGCACTTTTCTGAGATGTATCAAACGTTTTTGACTATGAAACTCATAGAATATTACTCTACTACTATGGAATAAGGGATAATGACGGTAATATGTGAAGATTAGCAGTTCTAGTTCTAGTACATTGGTTGTAAACGCAGGGGTGTTTATTTTCGAGCCACTGCCGTTTTCGATATACAGTATGACCACTGAAGTTTGCATCATATGTAATTTTTTATTGATAGCTTTATTCGAAATTTGAATTTGTTATGAATTTCTGCTTCAATTTTGAAGAAAACACACTTTGATGTGAGATTTTCATTTGAGAGTTTGCAAAACTGCGACGTGTGTTTTACAATAGGAATCACACGTTAAACTGTAAGATCTCAATAATCCTTAGCTCGCACAAGTTTCCACTTCTGAGGGTTGTCGTTCGTAGGGGTGCAACAGCTGGTTTACAGAAAAACAGATTTTAAACAGATTCAGGTGGAAATCTCACATTAATGTGTCTTTTTGAATACTTTATAATGGATTTTCATCAAGTATCGGTCAATTCTATATTTTTGATCACTCTTAAACCTCGTAGGATTGTAAATAGCATTAATTTTACCAAAAATATGATTCTCACTTTGGATTCCAAGAAGAAAAAAGCATCGCTTGCAATATTTTCATTTTGCCAACAAACCTACAACTCTATACATGATTATAAACATCACCTGACTTTGACCAATTCTTTACTATTTTTTTAAATTTCACAACAGTCCCAGATGAGTTGATGTATTTCAGATATTGAAAACATATAGTACCAACAAAGATCAATGGGCTTATAAATCATATTGAAGTTCTGGTGTTTTCGACAATTTAACTTTCATCAACAGTTTGAAAAAGGGAAATTCAATGTGTGTTCATAGAAATTATCTGCCATATAACTTTTCAAAACTCTTTCAAAAATTTTCATTGTTATTGATTCTTTTTTCCTACCAAATCAACAGCAGCTGCTATTGATTTGGTAGGAAAAAAGAATGAGTTTTCATTATTTTTTGTAGTTTATGGAAATGATGACAATCCCAATGATTCAAACCATACATTTTTTAGAAATTCAACAGAAGATGTTGTGCAAGTTGATAGAGAAAAAAGATAGAGAATTGGAAGAGTATCAGATGGAAAAGGGGGCTATTTCAAGGAGTGAGTTTTATTATTTGATTGATTTAAGCCTGAAATTACTTAAAATCCTATTTATTCAGAAATATATTCTATTAGAAAAATATTGATAGATTCAAGTCACTTGACAGATTTGAAAGACAAAATATACAATTTTTATATCTACATCCCATAAATTGAAATCTGTTGATTGACATGTTTTTTTGGCTGGCATAATAACACTGTCTTTTGCAACATGCAAAGGGCCAATTTATACATCTTAGCCCTTATCTCTCCCTTAATTTTAGTCTGAAGAAAAAAGGTTCAACGTGTATTAATTCATATAAGATTTTAAACGTTTCTTGCCTCTGTCTCAGTCTTTGATCTTGAAAGTTCTCGAAATTCAACTTTAAGGACTAAGACCACAGAGTACCTCATGGAAGGGATACTCAGCACGGAATAGGAAACATGAACTTTTGAGAATCCCGAGGTGATTACAGCCCTAAACATTTTGTTGACTGGTTAGTAAACATGAATATGGTAAAATACAACTAGTTTGGTTGACATTTTTGTCTAACAACCTGCTGAAATGACATCATTAGAATTCTTCGACTGCAATCACATTATAATAATAAGAATACTAATATAGTTCATTCAAATAAAAATATCAATATAATACATGTCAATATATCAATAAAATACAATACAACGGATTCAATGAAATCAAAGTAAGAGTCAGTAGGCATATATATCCTTGAATAAACGTAGGATTCTTCTATGGCAGGGCCTGCTAATAATGACATTAATACCTCAAACACAGAATATGGGTCACAGAAACATGACCCCTCAACATCACATTGCTTCCAGATGAATGTAAGAGTAGTAAGACAAGGTATGCATATGCCTAGGAATAGCTGCAGCTTCTTCAATTGATCCAATTGAATGGCATAAAACAGACAACTACAAATTCCCATATGTTGCCGACTTTAATAATGACAGTGAATATATTCTATAAAATACATTTTAAAAATTCTTTACATATTTAAAACGAGATTAAAAATTGCAAATTATCTCTCTACGGCCGTAGCTTCTCATTCGAGCGCATTTGGCCAGAGTCGTTCTGTTCATAGTTAATAGAAGCTTCGTCCGAGGGCGCAGCTGCCTACTTGAAGCAATGCTGCCACCCTAAGTCTTTTCATTCGTTTTCTTGAAAAATTATTTTTCACTGGTTATGATTTACTAGTTAATGACTAATTGAATTCTTCAGTGGTTTATATTAGCTTTCAGAATGTGAAAGGTTAAATACTCAAATAACTTGACGCATAATTCAGTTTTAAAAATTGCCGAGTAGTAAATTTGTGGTCTTAAATGGTTTTCTTGTAGGTGATTTGATCACTGGAAAGTTTGAAGCAAATACCTTGGTTAAATCTAGTAGAAAATTAATTTTGAACACCCTAGGAAATTCCGAAAAATTTATGGACCACATAAAAAGGAAATTTGGGGAGGTGGAAGAAGATGTGGTTGAGTAAGTGCTGTAAAATATCCTATTGAGATTCATTAACTTTCACAAATATTCCAGAGTCGTTGCTGAAGTTTGGAATGAAGGAAAAAAGAGGAGAAAAATCTTTGAACATAAAACACCATCGAAGAATTCCAAGATAGTTTTTAAGGAATAGGTTTTCTTTGAATGTTATTTTATGTAATACTTCTTTTTTTCAATAGTTCTAGTCCTTGGGAAATTGTTCAGTGATTTGATATAATTTTTTTACCATAAATAGAAATACATATATTTTTTTCCTAATTTACATTCATGTTTTTTAATAAGCATAAGGGTCCCCTTTGGAACAGTGGTCAAATTTTCCATTCCTGATGAATCTGCTAGTAAGACAATATCTATATGTACTTGAATTGACCAATACTATCTATAATTTATACAACTAACACTTAGTTGGGAAATTTTTACTGAACAGTTTATAAAACCTTGACATGTGTTTTACAATACAATAACTTCTTTAGGCACGTTCACGCTTCTGAGGCAGTTATGGTTTAGTGAAACACGTATTGCGGTTTTGTAAACTGTATGTAAATTGTATGTGTGATAGGAGCACCAAATAGTACATTTCTGAATGAGAAAGCTAGTCTGAACGCCCTTCAGAAATCTTGATTTCTTTAACTTTTTGCATCGTCCGACAAAACTGCTCTCTCTTCAAAAAATATGTTTTTATTTTCTCCAGGTGCAGTTGACACCTGGACATATTGATATTGCTAAATCTCTGCTTTTCCCTTACACTTGATTCAGGATTTTCTATATCTGCAACACTAACCAAATGGTTATCATTAGTCAGTACTTTACATGACCGTTATTTTTCATATTGATGTGACTTGTTCTCTCTAACAGTTTGGTTAATATTTTGAAACATTTCACTTGTGGTCATAATGAAAAAATGGAAATTTCTGTTTTTTACCACTTTTATTTGTAAGTAACGTTACTGCAGTTTCGTCCTACACGGACATTCTCAAACTTATACAATAAACTAACAATGATTCATTACATTCGCCATTATATACCATCCCTGTATGTACTAATAGAAATAGAAGTACTTGACTTGATTGAGTACCTGAATTTACAGTTTACAATGCGGATGTGCCAATTTAAAAACCGGAGAGTAAATTAAATCGATTTGATCATTCAACAGGTTGCACCCGCAATGTTTATGCTTGTGATTCTAAATAATTGAGTTTGCAACCCTTCCTTGCATGGTGTAGAATTTCCGTATCGTTTAGATTCGGAAACTTGTGGTTGCATGCCAAGGAATGATTTGAAAACGTCGAATCATTTTTTCCTAGTCTGAAGGACCCTTCATTTTCAGCATACCGATTTTGCAAATTTCGGCCGCATTGTCCCACATAAACACTTACACTCCGCACACTTAAGCTTATAAACTCCAGATGTTTCCAACTTGTCGACCTTATCTTTAGCATTGAAAAGGAAATGAGCAGATAACTTGGCATGTGGTCGGAATGCTACTTCCACATTGTTTTTTCTGAAGAAACCTGCGACTATTTCTTTTTTTTTTCTTTTTCCAAAATATGTTAGCGTTACCCATTTCCTGATTTCTGGTTGTTTGACTTGAGGATATATTGATCTGTAAGTGAATTTCCGGCTTTGTTTCCTGACTGACCGGAAATTCACTTACCGAAATTTCCAAAAACGGTATGCTGAACATGAAAGGTCCTTCAGACTAGGAAAAAATGATTCGACGTTTTTAAACCATTCCTTGGCATGCAACATGCAACCACAAGTTTCCAAATCTAAAGGATACGGAAATTCTGCAATTATTTAGTATCCTTGAAAATTCACAAGCATGAACATTGCGGGTGCAACCTGTTAAATGATCAAATCGATTTAA
>NW_019292145.1:33353-62163 GCF_000500325.1 Leptinotarsa decemlineata | reverse complement strand
AGAAGTAAGTATGCATTCTTTAGTCTGAGCAAAATTTATCTCCGAGCAAAACTGTTTTGTGTTTTGAAAGAATGATATGTTAACTTGGAACACCATTTAAATATCTCCGTAGGAGAAATTAATTGTTTTCCTTTGAAGGTAAGCATTTTTCATTCAAACGCTTTCATTTGTATAAATCAAATAAACTCAATTACTTCATCAAAAATGAACTTATGCTTCTGTTTATAATTTGTCTCTCTCATATGGATGTCTTTAGATACTTGAATCCAAAGTATCTCATCTGTAATATGAACAGCTATTAGTGGTAAGGGAAGAAATTAAATAATACATTATATATTATGATTGGTTTATTTGAAGCAATTGCAAATCATGAATATTATCCTAAAAAAGCATATGATGAAAAGCAAAACGTAATAGACAACTGAATTTTTTTTAAAACTAATAAATACAGTTTATTGTTCGATTTTTACTATAAAAGGGTTTTACATACAAAGGGTTTTTTGATATGGAATTTCATCTAATATCGGGCAGTTCTATTCAATTTCATTTCATTTCCTTTTCTATGCTCAAATGTCATATTCCATCCGCATACTATTGAGATATCATTCAGTTATACAAATAACAGAAATTAATATCCAATCCGAAAACATACATAAAAAAAGTGTCATATTCGTGACAAATTGCAAATCAACAAAAAAAAATAATAAAATCGAAGCCTATAAACATTTCAACTCAGACAAGAAAATGAATCAATTTATTAATAATTTTACATAAATGAAGTTTTTAAAATTAGTTGCCATTCCAGGAAATAACATTAAAAAAATCACTATAGTCTATCAAGTTCTGCATTCTGCTTTTATTTATCCACAATTGCCGGAACATCACTTGGATTCTGAAACGATACAAGAGATTGGAATTGGAATCAACGTGGAGGATTTTTCAGTTCAAATTAATATACACTTGTAGAGCTCGGCAAATGTAATAATGCATGTGTGAAGCATTGATATAATTTTCGCAAAATGAGGGCGAAATTAAGAGTTGCAGTCAAAGTTTACCACTTTTTTTTCGGTACTAGTTAAACTAAGTAGTTACTGATATAGCGGAGTTTCTTTCTCAAGTAACCCAAACACCTCAATTTTATCTAATATAATACTTACCCATGGAAATATCTTCCAACTGTGTAAGATCCAGTCGTGTAAAATCTGTTCCATTATGGTAGATACAAAATAATAATCGGAAAAGGATTACACTACCTAGAGACACATAAAACACTTCTTCCTTAAAATCACAACACACCAACGTCACTTTCCAAACTATACTGGCGGGTACGCGAACACTGTTCTACATTGTTAGTTTCTCATAATACTAGATATAAATTCTTTTCAATAATATCTATGTTCTAATAACACAGTTTTTTTCAAACTGAAATGAATGATATACTTCTTCAAAAGAAATCCTGTTCATGTTCATTATATACAAAACTCCTGTTATGTTCAGTCGATCATAATATAGTTTTGTATAAATATTCACAAAACTCTTGTTATAAACGAATTGAGTTATTTGAAGAGATGCAGTTCTGAATTCAAACAAACAATATGTCTATTTTTCTCTTTAAATAAGCGGTAGATTTTGAGATGATATTATAGTTTCTTGATTCAAAATATCTTCCCAATAATATAATATGATGTCCTTGAAATGCCAAGAAATTTGATTTTTCTGTTGAATAAATTGTGTTTCTCTTGTGGAACATGGCGCTATTGGCATGAAGTAACAATTTCCCCAATTGAGATAAAAATTTCAAAGCAACCTATGGCCTTCTTTGAAAGAAACACTTTTCACCGTGTTGTCACTTCTCCCTCTTTATACCAAACGATGTGGAAAAGTTCATGGGGAAGAAGAAAGCAATCAATTTCAGAACAAACACTTCACAAGGATATGGAGATCATGCACAGAAGTAACTTTGATATATAGAATGGAACAAAAATCCCTCTCGAAACATCGATTCACCGATGGTCATTGGTGAACCATCAAGATGAATAAACCTCTGAAGAAGCCAGCCACTCAAGCCGGCGAAACGTTAGGATACAGTTCCAAACCACGACGGCCTTCTAACCCGAATGAAGATTATAACAATGGAAATCTCGGCCTTGAAAGCCTTAACCAATTTAAAAGTCAGTTGTTCAATCAAAACACTGTAGGTGTAGAATACTAGAGGTTTGTTCTACCACCATTGAGTTATTAAAACGTTCAGCACAATACATCCAAAACAATTATTTGAATTAATAATTTCTAACATTTCTGAGGATATACGAATAGCTAGACCGAGGAAAACTCACCTCACGGAAACGCCTTTGTCACATCTTTATATGGCTCATGCTGTTTTTCATGAGATATTATATAGGGAAAAACGAGTGCCGAATTGAGGCAAAGTCATAAAGTGGTCATAAATTCTGCCCTTCCCTAGAAATGAAAACTGGATCTAATTCAGATGCTCAGTTAGGAGCTCTATGTTAGCTTACATTTATCCGTCACTTATAGTACTATCGTCACTAGGAACCTCTGTAGAAGGTTGAACAGTCAAATGTGCTTTGAGCTGCAAAGTTGTAGGTCGTAAAAGTTGATATTAAGCCAAATCATCGTTCAATATCAAAAATTCAAACGGAAACATAATTACTTGAANTTGAACAGTCAAATGTGCTTTGAGCTGCAAAGTTGTAGGTCGTAAAAGTTGATAATACGCCGAATCATCGTTCAATATCAAAAATTCAAACGGAAACATAATTACTTGAAATCACTTTTTCGTATTTATCATGTTTTGACTTGGCAAGTGTGTTGGTCAGACTTGAGAAGTTTTTTTGACCATAATTTAAAAGCCAAAGAAAAACCAATTGTGCAATTGGAAACCAGAAATGCGAAAGTATCCAGAAAAAAAATAATATCGACCTGATTTGTGGGATCTTGTGAAGTTGAACTTCAAAAACTATACTCTGTACCTGTCCACCTTGCTTTATTATATCGTAGATAATATGAAGTTTTCACAAAGATAAATGCTCGAATATGGAAATCTTTTTTATATTTCTCAAAAATTTTCAATTTTATCATCTTATTTTTCATCAAAAATCATCAAAGTGAGAAAATGTGTAACCAAATGAAATCTCATCACGAATTCTTCAGCTGTAGATGTATGACAAAAAATGACCTGTACAAACTAGTACAGAAAACAATATTTCAAATTGGCTTCGTTTTTCGTAAATTTACAGAATATGATTAGGAGTAATCTTTGAATCCGTGAATTTATTTAGGCTGATGAAATTTTTCAGAACAAATTGACCCTGGTCACAGAGAAAATGAGATCAATCAGATAATTATACAATCTGTTGATTAATGAGTGTGAATTTTCAAGATTTTCGAGAGTCTTAAGTAGTTGACTGAATAAAATAAGGATTAATTGAATGTATACAACATGATATGTTTATTCCAAAGAAATCAACTGCAATTTATGGAAAGAATAATATGAAATAATTGAAATTTTATTATAGAATGAAATGAACTGTAGAATTTTGAATAAACAACATAAATTTCTCTACAGGAAAATATCTTTTCTTTTGTGAGAGGACTGTTATCGAAAAAAATTAAAATATAGACATCT
This sequence comes from Leptinotarsa decemlineata, assembly GCF_000500325.1. Lineage (NCBI taxonomy): Eukaryota > Metazoa > Arthropoda > Insecta > Coleoptera > Chrysomelidae > Leptinotarsa > Leptinotarsa decemlineata. The sequence goes on along the minus strand of NW_019292145.1, from coordinate 58,514 downwards.
TCCATAAAAATGTGTTCTTCAGATATCACAATTGATTTTATATAATCACTCAAGAAGGTTTTTACGTAATTCTTCCAACTGGCCAATTGGTTATATTTTGGTCAATTTATATATGATGTTTATATGTTAATAGCTTCAATTTGTTCTTACTAATCTAACTCAAATCGAGTCATTCCTACCAAAAGTAATTCGTTGTCTCTGCTCGACATACTTTGATCGAGCACGACAGATATATCTCTAAAAGATAAATGGGAACAGGGTCCTGAATTTGTATCATTCCACTTCAATAGAGTAAAAAAGACAAATATGTTTACTCACAAAAAAATAAATAATATTCCTTACCAATATTTACATAAAAATACTTTTTTTTAACGCACATGAAATGACAAAAATAGGCTTAGTGATAAACACAGGACTAGTCTCGTAAATCACTATTACAAAAAGTTGTTCTTGAACAACCTATTATAACAACTCCACCTGAGTTACCATTATTCATCTTCTTTGTAGTTCCGAAATCTTGTTTGCATGTATGGGGTTCAAAAGTTTTCGACACCAGACGAAGATTAGTAAGAATCGTTTATTGACAATGACTATGACTCAAGATATCATCCTTCTATACACATTTTTTGGTGAGCCGTCTTCGATGGAGATCTTCCACAAGTACGAGAGTAAACAACTTGAGTTAGGCCTACTGAACCCATAGCAACTCCAAATGGGTAATTAGATAGTGAAGATGGACACCAAATAATAATTTTTATATATTCTTCCCACAACGTTCTCACGACACGTTCCAAAACTAATTTCAGAATNGCTTAGTGATAAACACAGGACTAGTCTCGTAAATCACTATTACAAAAAGTTGTTCTTGAACAACCTATTATAACAACTCCACCTGAGTTACCATTATTCATCTTCTTTTTAGTTCCGAAATCTTGTTTGCATGTATGGGGTTCAAAAGTTTCCACAAGTACGAGAGTAAACAACTTGAGTTAGGCCTACTGAACCCATAGCAACTCCAAATGGGTAATTAGATAGTGAAGATGGACACCAAATAATAATTTTTATATATTCTTCCCACAACGTTCTCACGACACGTTCCAAAACTAATTTCAGAATTGAAGTGAAAACAAATTTGGATTCTGAATGAGTTGAAATTCAAAAACTTTCATATTCTAGGATCTTGAAATAGCAAAATTCAAAAGAACATTTCAATTCAGAGTGTATAATCAAGTAATAAGTATGTATAATTCAAGAAAAAATTGCACATTTCAGTTCAATTACATTTCTAATTTGTGCGAACTAAAATAAATTATCTTTAGATAGGCTCCCTCCCCTACTATTAGGATGGAAAAATTGCATATTCACAAAGTGCAAAAATTTGTTTTAAAAACTTGTTTCATAATATATCTGAGATTCATTAACTCTATCACCAAATGTTTACTTGTGATTTGCGTTATATTGACCAAAAAATCAAACGTTATGAGTGATCACTATGATCATAATTTCAATAAGATTTCATTAATCTCTGTAGCAATTCGGCGATTATAATCAAATTAGGAAATGACTGAGCCTCATACATTGGAGTGTGGAAATTATAGCACAGATATTACTGAATCTAATTACAGAATTACTAAATCCAAACAAATATGTCAGCGATGAGAACTGAGTAGACAATGGGTTTATTGTATTGAAGCTAGACAGATGGAAGTTGTAGAAGATGATGTGTTCAATTGAACGAAATGACTTTGTGCTTTAGGTAGTTTGTAACATTCAACCAGAGTATCTATCAAAAACATAGACTTGAATCAAGCACTGAAATTCATTAAAAATATGTTTCATACTTTCAGAAAACACCAGCTAATTTTATACTTCGACTTCGACTTAAAATGCAAGAAGACTTTTGATCGTTCCCATATCTCCAGCTCAATTTTCAGTTCATAAAATTTGTATTCCGAAGTTATGTATGTATTTAGAGTATTATTATTGTTATTAAGTGCCGAATAGTTATTGATGTATTATTTCATTGATACTCTATAGTTTTGAAAAACTACAAAAAATTTCATAAAAAAAAATTAAATAGTATCGAATTTTGAGTTTTTGTGATGGATTATTTGAATTGAAAATCATTTTCATTCCTTTTGCAGATAAAACCGTTACTCGAAGTTGTATCCCACATTTACGAAAACCTCAGCTATAATCAGAGATTAATCATATTTTGTGCTTGTTTATATTCAGTGAAATCGTTAGAAATGACTGATGTTATTTCATTCTTAGAAATTGAAATTTTGAAAAAAAAAATAGCAATATTGAACTCCGACAAAAGGGGAATGATGAGTCCATTTTAGACAAATTCAATAAAAAAAACCTCTTATACACCAATGATATACTGTGACAATGATCCACAGGACATACCAACATTTTTCATTCATAGAAGCTGTTTAAGATGTTTCCAATCTGGAAAAATTTTTCAGAAACTTGATGAATACCATAGATACATACATAGATAAGTACACAATATTGTTCTTCTAAAAATCAGTTAGGAGATATATTCACGAAGCCTCTTGAAAATTTAAAGTTTTACAAGGACGATTATTGACGATGAGTAGGTAAAAACCAAGATGAGTAAATATTTGTGTAGGACCTGTTTTATAAACCTGAATTCAGTAGATTTATCATAAAATTCATATTATCTTATCGCTTCCGGTATTGTATTACAAAGTTTTGCAGCAGTGAAAGAGTATGCTCTTTGTAATTGATTTTTCACGATAACTAGGTAAGTGACTTTTTCTCGATGTTGAGTGTTATACTTGTGATTTCGAACTACTGCTTTATTTTTACTAAAGTGATATTTCACATTTGTAAAAAAATAATATAGCTGCCGGAGATGCATTACAGAACATTTCTCATATAGTCGAATGTTGGAAAGCGTCGTTTTTCGAATAGATTAGTTTTGGAAATCTTCTCTGTATAATTTATAATGAATTTGAATGTCAGTGTCACTGTTTTCCGAGTTTGAAAGCCGTAGATTTTTGAAATTCCAAAACTCGAAAAACAGTGACACTGAAAACCTCAGCCGCGAAAGTCTAAACCACTCCGGGGCGACTTCATTGATTCCAGTGGCGCATTTGCTTTTTCAGCTGCAGAAAAACTCGGAAGAACCTGCAGCACCAGATCATCTGAAGATCTTGATCTGCCAATGTCCTCTCATAAAACAAAATGTAGGGTGTATCCAGAGGCTCGAATAGATTCAATATATCGCCAAAACACATACACTTCGTAACACGACTATCGTCAAACTCAAACCAGTCCGTTTCGTCTTCGACCAAGGCGTAATAGTGACCAAATTTAACGCCGGAACCACAGTGAACAATGACTGCATGAATATTATAATAGTGGTCTTCAAGATTGAATATTCATCTACTGAATTATCTGAAAATGGAATTTTTTAACAGGTGATGATCGACTGTATTGCCAAACATGCGCCAAACTAATTGACTGTTATGAGGAAACAAGTATATCTGAGGCACCACTCAATCTAATGATGATATTCAAACACGACTCAACCTCTGACGGAAGCGAGAAACTCTTTGTAAGGTTCGAAATAGATGAATAGTGGTCTAGCAGACCAGTATTATAATATTCATGCAGTCATTGTTCACTGTGGTTCTGGCGTTGAATTTGGTCGTTATTACGCCTTGGTCAAATATTTGGATGCCGATCATTTACAATTGAATTGAAGTGACAATGAATAATACAGAATGTCAGTTTATCAACTCTTGTTTGATTTTCATATCGAAAATGAAATGGTGAAGAACAAAATGTTCGACAACTTTAAATCGACAAATTTTAATTAATCAATTTCATAAAAACCGACAGTAGCATGAAACTGAAGCACGGGAGATTATGTTGTAGATCAAGCAGTTTCGCAAGAGTGACAATGCCACCAGCGATTACTCAACTACTTCTCTTGTCGAGAAATATCTTTGTCTTCCTTGGTTGTGGCCTGATTTTGTTGTCTTGTGGGTCTTTTGTGGGGTATCTTGTGTGGATGGTTCAAGAGTGTTTCTGAATGGTCGTTGTTTGAGTGTCGAAAGTACAGAGGCACTTCCTTCGGTTCTAGAATGTGGTGTGGGTGGTTCACTGTTTGTCCTGGATTCTTCGGCTTCCTCTTCTTCTTCTTCTGGTTCGCGTTCTTCTACTGTGTTGACAGTATTATTGACAACTAATTCATTTCCTCTAATGAAGGCATTGTTTGATGCGGTTTCTCTAGTTTAATACATATATTTATGTATGATTTTATTTTCCCCTCTTTGTTTATTTGTTGAATCATGAACAAAATGAATATTGGTACCTCTGAGTTCTTAAGATTTTCGAATATCTCTCCTTCTTGGTGTGGTAACTAATTACAATTTCAAAGGACACTCTGTTGAATGCCCAGAGTGGTAAATATCGCTTACATCTTCCACTAGTTCGGACTTCAATTGTCTACTATATATTGATTTAGGAAAAATGGCCGCGGCTAGTGAACACGCTACGTTAACTGCAGAGCTTGATAAATTGAAGAAAAACCTTCAAGCTACCAATAACTGTGAGCAATGGACCATTAAATGATAACGTGAAAAAACTTAGTGCAAGTGAAGTCCAGACAATATGGGATAAGGACTTGAATGCACGATGTGAAGTCGACTCAAGTTACCAGAATAGTTTGAAGAAGAAACTTGATACTTTGTCAAAGTTGACCTATCACCTTGAGAAAAGGACTCAAGAGCAAGAGGACATGATTATGCTATTGAAACATAATGTAAACCAGAATCTTCATGCATCACTTCAGTCACCATATGTCACTAGATTCCTTTTTCAGCAATTTCAAAAATTTGGTTAACGACCCGAATTCGGTGAGTGTGTTTCATGTTAACGTTCAGAGTATATTCAATAAAATTGGTATATTGAATTTTTTTACATTTGATCACCAATTCGATGTAATAGGTGTTTCAGAACATTGGCTGAAGGGGGCAGAGTATGTCTGGATGGATATGTTCTGGCTAGTCAATTCTGTAAAGAAAACAGGGTCCATGGTGGCACCGCATTATTTGTGAAAATACCTTGATTTCAATTACATAGATTTAACTTCTTTCAACAGCGAAATTAATTCGAAATTCTGTGGTATCGAGTTGTTCGAACCGAAAGTAACAATCATTGTTGTCTATAGATCAGGCAAGGGCGACGTCGACATATTTTTTGTGAATTTTGAAAATCTACTGACTACCATTGTCAAAGCTTCAACTAATATAATAATAATAGGTGATTTCAATATCAACTTCAAAATTAACTCCAATATCCTGAGTGAATTTCAAACTTCATTATCTACCTTTGGTTTAAAAATCACCATTAATGATGATTCAAGAATCACAGCCGCTTCTTCTAGTCAGATAGATGATATCTTAACAAACCTTGATGACGAATCTATCGACACAGGTGTTTTTAAATCCTGAATAACGGACCATAAAGCTCAATATATTATAATACATAAAATTTTCAAAGCTAGCCGAAACTGTACATATATAAGGAGAATCACACAAATAGGTTTGAGAAAACTCAAAGAATCACTCTCAGAAATAAAGTGGAAAATCTTTCATCATAAGCAAGAGGTTATTGTATTAGCATCCTACATAGCTGATGTCTATACTACTCGAGTTTGCAAGTTATTTCCTCTGAGAAGAGTTGCAGCTCATAAAAACACATCCCCCGTGTGTTGGTTTGATGATTCTCTCAAATCCTTCAGAGAGTCATTGAGGAGTATCAAAGTTATCGCAGATAGCAGTAAAGACCCTTCCGATATAACTGTGTACAAAAAACTAAAAAAAGAATATTACTGAAAAACAGACATACGATGAATTTATTATTTCTTACAAAACAAAGGCTGTTGCAAAAACACCTCAAATATTGCTCGAGGATTTCAACAATCTTTTTGTTAATATTGCGGATACCATCATCAAATCTTTACCTCAGATGGACATGGAGGATTTAATTAATTTCGAAGAATTTCCAGTACCTTGTAGCTTCTTTATCTCGGTTCCGTCACCGAACAGAATATTATGGGCGCAATTGATTGTTTGAAACTTTCAAACTGTTCAGATGCCCAAAATTTGAACGCTCGTATCATTAGGAAAACCCAACATATTTTAACTTCGCCTTCAATAGGACAGGTATTTTTCCTGACGTTTTCAAATGGATCCCTTCAAGAAAGGGGACCCATGTTCCCTGGACAATTACAGGCCCATATCTATCATCTCTATTTTCTCCAAAGTCGTTGAAATAATAATGAAAAAGCGTCTGTATGATTACTTCGAGAGCACAAAAATCGTTCTACTTCTCCAGCTGTCTTCGATGTTGTGGGATCTATTGTTGAGGGATTCGATAAGGGTGTGTATACTGTCATAATGCTTTTTGACTTGTCTAAGGCTTTCGATTGTGTATTACACAGTTTACTTCTTAAATAATTGTATTACTATGGAGTTAGAGGGGTATCTTTGTCACTTATAGAATCATACCTTTCAAATTGGTATCAGACGGTTTCGTGTAATGGTATTACATCAAATTTTGAACCTATTGATCACGGTGTTCTGCAAGCTTCAATTCTTGGGCCCCTGCTCTTTGTTATTAATGTTAATGACATATGTAATTTCATGTCTCCCTATAAGCCATTCTCTATGCCAGATAATACAACTTTGATATATAGCGATCAATCATCATCTAACATTCCACGCGTAATAGAAGAAGTTGAAAATCAAGCCAACACTTGGTTTTTAGCAAATAAATTGGAGTTGAATAGTGACAAAACTCAAAATCTTGAGTTCAGCACTATAGGTTCAGCTAACAAAAGTGTAAAATTACTTGGCATTACTCTCGACAAAACTTTATCTTGGCACCAACATACAGATCTCGCAAATAAATTATCTTGTGCAATATTCATCCTTCGTCAACTGCAAAACTTCACAAGCGGTGGAATTCTAAAAATGACGTACTTTGCATTATTCCATTCACACATCAGCTACGGTGTTGTTCTTTGGGGGAACTCTCCTGTATTTCACTATTATTTCATTTCAGGTTTATTTTGCTTAATATAATTGTTATTTTCAGCTATTCATTTTTAATTCTTGTTTTTTATTTGTTTCAGGGATTTCAAATCATTTTATATAGTAGACAATGGAAGTCCGAACTAGTGAAATTCATCATGAAACATTGGTAATCACCTTCAAACCAATCGCTTACATCTGATTCACCTTTCCTTTTTTTTGCCTATTTTGCAAGTGATTCTATTTTACTGTCCAATTCTTTGTTTTCTGTTTCTAAAAGTGATACTTTCTTTCTAGGTGTTTTCAACTCTGAAAGTTCTTTTCTTTCACTTGCTTGAATGGCGCATTTCGGGTAGTTTCTGTTTTTTGTAATTCCGTTAGGAATTTGCTGTGTGGTGTTCTTTACATTATTGTACATTTTTTGGAAATTATTCACTAATATTGAGTTGGATATTTCAATTATTATACTTGGACTAAATATATTTCGGAAATATTATCAAGGAGCATGTAATTCAATGGGGTCTGATTTCAGTTCTTACTATGTTGTTTTCTACTTTTTCAGGAGTTTCAGAGACATATCGGTAAATATGTTCAGTACACCTTTCACACACTTTTCGGACACCTCTGGTATGATGCTATCTATCCACTTGCATCAACAGATGTGGCTAATTGCAGGCACTTTATGGTTTAATCCCAATATAATGAATCAATTTTAAATATAATTCAATCGAAACCAACTAATACACTTCATTGCAACATTCACTGATGTATAGCAAAATACGTGTCGCGGCTTTTATAAAACCCTTCATAAAATGAAGTGTTTTAGTTAGTTTTAATATGTATTTTCATTGAATATCGACCAATTCTATTCAATTATCATTAAATTTTTACTAACTCCGAAATTGAAATTGATTTTTATTTTCACACAGTTATTCGATAAATTTACTGTCGTTTTGATGCAAATTTGAATTTTTTTTTCAGTGAATCTTCAAAACTCATTGATACTGTACATTGTATGAATTTCACTATTATATTACTGAATCTTTAAGTTTTGTAAGGACTTTGGCGTTACATGGGTGTGTCGTATTGATATGACGTATGAAAAACATGTTTCTATTTTATCTTCTGTTGTAAATGTTCAGAAAGATTCGGTATATATAGGACCCATCTCGTGAACTGTTCCTGTTTACGTGAGATAAACGTCTATTTTTCGTTAATAGACACCATTGTGCAAGCAAAACAAGCCCTGTAACATATTATACTCTTCATTTACAGCGGATAAAAAAAACTGCATAAGACTTTTATATCATGGCATACATAGGAACGATTACTCAGATTCCTTAGATCCCTTTATTACAACGTAATTTTGGAAAAAGATTGAAAGGTGGTGATTTCGTTGATTACGTAGGAAAAGTTTACGTGAATTCTGATTTATGGGTTAGTAGTAATACAGCCGGTTCTGGGCCTCCCCTCACCACTATGACGTAATAATTTTTTGTTGTTGTTGTTTAGTAACATCAAGGCGATGTGACCTTGAATGGTCTGGTGCATGAATCGTTCAGAATTTTTTTATATGTAATGAATGTTCCATCGGTGTGAGCCCTCCAAGTTAGTAGTGGTGTGACGTCACAGCAGCAACCGTTCAACGGTGAGAGAGCAAGATGTTCATCGATGCCTATTCATCGATGTGCCCTCACCTCTCTCGATGTAGTGAAGGCTGTGACGTAACGCATCGCTCTAGCCTCGCTATCGATGGTGACACGCAGGCGGCCGAGGACTGTGCTAACTTCTGCCCTCTCCGAGAGCGCAACGACCACTGCCTGTTCGTATCGACATCTGTTATCGCATCCGGTTGGGAGGTGGGCTTGGCTGTGACGTCAGGCATCTCTAGTGGGTAGCAAAATAAGGTGAACTGAAGAAAGTTGAATAACGTGCATTTGTATAGATAATATTGTAGAATCTCGTGAAGTATTAATCTGAAAATTATCAACTCGAGCTGTGCCAAGGTATGGTTAGGGCGAATTGGATAAATATAACAATTGACAGAAATTCTTCCTATTATAGCAAAATCTGACCTCACATATTCGCTTTGAAACCTCATTGAACTATTGAGGCCCGCGTCGGACTGCAAAGTTGAAGGTTATAAAATAATAAGAGATTAGTAATGAGAAAGGTTCATTGCATGTATTCAAATGATTCAACATGAAACAAACCAATGAAGCACAAGTGATAAGAAATGAGAGTTCAAAGGATGAATTCTTGTTGCTTGTAACTATCCAATGGAATTTAGGATCTGAATCTTATAGTTATTATTTAGGTCTATTTTATGTACGGAAAACAGTGAAGAGAGTGAAATTGAATTACAGAATACATATTCGGAAAAGAAATGAATATATTAGGATTTGGAAAAATCTTGAGGTTTGATTAGAATATAGAAATTGTCGAAAGAGACAACTGCTTTGATGAGCCGATTCTCTATAGTTTGTGCCTGTATTGCTTGGTCCCGAAAGACAAAAACTTGTCGATTTTGATATTGCACGTAGCTTTTGTATTCCGTTTCGACCTTCACAGCATATGACATCAGCGTAACTATAATTGGAAAGTAGGATGTGCCATCACTTCAATCGGAAATGAATTCATCCACCTGTCATTACCAGATTTACCCGTAAAGTTTGGTTTGACTTTGAAATAAATGCAAGGTTATTATCTGCCCCAAAACAGATGCATAGACTCAACACATAACATTTAACAGGAGAACAGACTGACATTTCTCACGCATATGCATGTCTAACATGAACTAGGTACCACATATTTAATGATGATTCAAAATGCTGCACTATATTTTTTCTTGAAATATAATAACATTACAATTTGAAGCAACATAGTAGATGATATTGATGTAACTTTAACTGAAACGTGGATATCGCCTCAGTTTTGTCTCTTTTTTTCAACACATTGGCAAAATCTGATGGTGAAGTTTGGTTTAACCTAGGATTTTCTCGAGGGTCGAGTTTTCGTGTAGGCCGATGACACAAAATTGTGACGTCCCCAGATCTAAATGAAATTGAAATTAAAACGAAACTAGTAATCAATGAATTCGAATGTTGGTGTAGGAACAATCATTTATTGAATAATGAAAATAAAACAACATTCATCGAGTTTTCAAGTAAGTATCAGTGCCCTCTGCAAATGAATCTAGGTTTCGAAACAACAGAATATACAAAATACCTTGGAACACAACTTGACAATGAATTGTCTTTCAATAATCACATCGAATACTTGTGCACTTCTCTGAAAAACGTATTTTGCCTTCCTAACAATGAAATTAAATTGTTTGAGACATAATCTCTTGGATATATACTATGGTCTAGTGTATTCTAAGCTTAATATAAATATTACCATTTGGGGACCCTTATCAGAAATAAATAGTATCTTTATAAGGCAAAAACGCTTCCTTAGACTAATTTTTGATCTCAAATACAGAGAATCTTTCAAGAAAACATTCCAAGACAAAAAATTTTTCACATTACCATACATTTATCTTTACAAAATATTAAGCTACGTTCATGTACATTCCTATTTGGTAACAAGAAATGAGATCATGATGAAAATGAAACCATAATGAGTACAAAGGTTCGCCACTTTATGCCGGGGCAAAATGAATTAACTCATTATCACACAGCATCAGAAGTGAATTTTCTCAAATAAAAAAAAAGTCGAAGACTTTTAAGTTGTTTTTACTTCCTGATAGAGTATGAAAATAATATTTCAGAGTAACATTTACTGTTATTGATATAAGTGCTACAAGATAAAATATCTTTTGTAAAATGTGACTTGTCATATATACATTCATATATCAAAAATGATGACTAAAATTTGACTTTGACTTCTCCGCCAATGTCATGCTAGACGGAGATTTGCAGACATGTAGTGTCAACACTTGTCAATTTACAGGAGAACAGACTGATATTTATCACACATATGCATGCCCTACATGAACTTCCGCATGCTTAAAAATGATGTAATAATTTAAAATGTCACACTACGTTTTTCTTTTCAAAACATGATTTATTAGAAATCTGAAGCCATATAGTAGATGATATTGATATAATTTCAACTGAAAAGCAGGTTTCTTCTCACTTTGGTCTGTTTCTCCCCCACCATGTCAAGATTTGACAGAGCAGTTTGATTCGATCTTGAAACTGAAAGTGAGTTTATTCACTGCCCAGGTTATGCTAGACGGGGATTTGCGGAGTTTCCAAAAGAGATGAGTAGGATCATGCCATTTTGCAGTAGAATAGATTGATATTTCTCACATATGCATATTCTCGCCTAACAAGAACTTTCACGTATTGCAATACAATCTAATCATTTGAAATGCAACACTATATTGCAATTTCTGACGATGGAGTGTGGTTTGACTGTAAAATGAATACAAAGTTCATTCTTTGGAAACATCACGTTAAACGGGGTTTGGAAGTTCTCCAAAACAATGCATACAGTCACAACACACCATTTTACAGCGGAAAAAAAAATTTCACACCTAAATATATTCTCGACATGAACTTTTACATGTCGCAGTTCACATGTTTTAATTTGAAATGTATCAGTATCTTGTTCTTAAAACCCAATATTATCCAAGATTCAAGTCAATATACCAAATGACTTAAGCGTGTATTCAACTGAAAAAGGAGGTATTTCCACACTACAACCTGAAAACTGATTCCTCCCCTCCACCATTTCATGATCTGACCTTGAAGTTGAGTTTGATCTTCAACTTGACTACGTGGTCATTTTCTGTCGATGTCCTGCTATACTGGTTTTTGAGTCCCCAAATATCACATAATGCACACATTTTTCGTACATACACACGCATGCTCCACATCATGCATGCTTATGCTTATGTTGTAGTATTTTTCTCGAGAGAATTTATCTGGTTGAACCTGCGATGATTCTGCAACCGTGTTAGGAATCACACGTTGAAAGGTAAGATCTCGTTAGTCCTTAGCTCGCACGAGTTTTTCAACTTCTGAGAGTTGTCGTTCGTATGGGGAGGACAGCTGATTAACGGAGAAACAGATTTTAAACAGAAACAGAACAGTATGATGTATCCATCAGAAGTGCAATACTAGGAGTTTGGTACAAACTAGCATTCTATTTCAATACATGAGTTGGATTCGACCTAATATCGATACTTACGATCAGTGTAGGCTAAAAAAGGCGAAAACAAGTATCTCAGAGAATTTTTCAGTTCGATTTATTCAATATGAAGTTTCCGCATATTGGTTTCCCTATTCTTTCGATCAGTATACCATTTACTTGCTGCATGACAAAGATACATTAATGCAACTTGTCGCTATCGAATTGGGTGCTGTAATAGCGCGATAAATATTTTTGTCAATATTTTTACTGTTGTTCCTGTAAATATAGTGTTCATGACTAATATATCATCATAGAAATTCATTTTTCTGATATACTATGATTCCATAAGACATGTGTCTCAAAAGAAGATTTTATTCATAATCATATTTGGTCACATTACTTCTAACGCAAAGTTTTCCCCGCTAGGTAGTGCTGTTTCTAATTTACTCTTCGGGGAATATTTTCTGACGCTCCATTTCGGTCAATCAGTTATTGTTGAACCTGCTCCTGCAATTTTGAAAAATGTTTGCTGATGTGATGACATATATCGCATCTATCTTGAGCCTCATAAAAGATGAATACAAGGAGAAAATAGTGAAGGATGGAATTGAAGAGTGTTATAAGGCTTCTAAACGAATAAAAAAAGATCTGAAAAATACTACTACTATTGGTGGGAAACAAAATCTACTAGCATTCTTGGTCGATATTACAACACTACGTAATCAGATGGAATTTGAGATGAAGAAAGGAGCAGGCCTGATTAGCCGGAAAGAGACAGCCTCTAATCGAGGGCATTGGGATGATTCAGAATCGGCTTTCAATTCGCGTATCCGGACTGAAGTGATTAGTGATTAGTACCTCATTTTTGATCGACTGTAAGACCCTTTCTGTGAAATGAATTCAAAATGCATTGAAAAAGGTTGCATTTTTAAAGGTTAATATGACATTCGGTGGAGAATTTGAGGTTGTCAAAGGCGATCGAATCTTCAACGAATATAATTATTTCACAATATCTAACGCATCCATCCACTAATATGAATATGTGGTTTGAGAAACATGTTATGGAGCCAATCATGATAAAGTTGGAAGAGTTTCGGGAACGTGACAGAGTTTAGACGTTGAAAGCAGTAGTGAATTTGGGGGTTACTGTAAACAAATTTGTGCCGCAGAGAGGTTCATCATACATTGAACTGCCTTCTCAAATCAAACGAAAAATCATGATAATGCCTGCTTCGCTTGGGCCATTGTTTCGGCGTTGTATCCAGTTCCCCATGCACAACATTCAGATCACATCCTATCTTATCCTGACTATTCAAATGTTCTGAAGTTGTAAGGTATTCACTTTCCGATGACAATTATTCAGATAAATAGTTTCGAAGAGCATAATGATCTCTCAGTCAATGTTTACACGTTGAAACTTTTTAAATCCAAGTATACTGTAATACCGCTTAGATTGAGCATAGCAAAAAATAAAAGCAAACATGTGAATCTACTCATGATTCAAGACATGCATTACGATGAAAGATGTGAGGATTCAATAAATGTCTATGATGTTACCTCACCAACCAGAAAACACTTTGTTTGAATAAAAGATCTATCTAGTTTGCTGAGTAATCAACTCGACAACCATAATGGAAAAAAATATTTTTGCCATAGGTGTTTTCACTATTTTTCCACGCAAGCTATGTTAGATAAACACCTTGAAGACTGCTCGAAGACAGAAGAATGCCTACCAAAATTACCTATGGAGGGAAAACATATTTTGAGGTTCAAAAATTTCAAAAATAAAATTACATCGCCTTTCGTAATATATGAGAAGTGTATTGGTATCTGCACAAGATGGCAATAAATATCAACGACACATTCCGGCATCTATTGGAAATTATGTGAAACGCCCTTATGATGATACACTATCATTTTATCGATCATTTCGTGGTGAAAATTGTATGAAATGGTTTGCCGACGAGATAGGTCAGTTTGCTGAAGATGTTGCAACGGTGTTCCAGTGTCCATTTGATGTAGATATATCAGCCAGTCAGGAAACATTTTTTCAGGCAGAATGTCATATTAACCTTTGAAAATGCAACCTTTTTCAATGCATTTTGAATTCGTCTCACAAGAAGGGTCTTACAGTCGATCAAAAATGAGGTAGAGTTCTTATGCTTGAGATTACTAATCACTTCAGTCCGAATACGCGAATTGAAAGCCGATTATGAATCATCCCAATGTACTTTATTAGGTGCTGTCTCTTTCCGGCTAATCAGGCCTGCTCCTTCTTCATCTCAAATTTCATCTGATTACGTAGTGTTGTAATATCGACCAAGAATGCTAGTAGAATTTGTTTCCCACATATAGTAGTAGTGTTTTAGATCTTTTTTTATTCGTTTAGAAGCCTTATAATACTCTTCAAGTCTATCCTTCACTGTTTTCTCCTTGTATTCATCTTTGATGAGGCTCAAGAAATATGCGATATATTTCATCACATCAGCTGTCACCTCACAAACCACAAGAGGAGACTAAATCATCTGTCGGTAACAAATAAGACAGATGGGTATCCGCGGCTAAGCTGAACAGTGGAGACGGGAGTGGGTTAAACAACTTAGCAAATTTCAAATAGATCTTAATGGGCGCCAGGTAAATTTAATCCTCCAGATACCCTAAGTAACTCACAATATCAATAACTTACCAATTAATATTACATTTCAGGTATGGTTTTCTATGGAACGGAAGATTCCCATTACTATGATGTTAAATGAATAAAATTTACTTGTAACTCAATTACATTGTTAATATCCTTTGAATAAAAATCTTAAAAGGTAAGGTAGTGTTTTGAAAGGTCACATAAGAGCAGTTTGATCTAGTGCTAAATTGAAACGTAACACAGCAAACATTTTTCAAAATTGCAGAAGCAGGTTCAACAATAACTGATTGACCAAAATGGAGCGCCAAAAAATATTCATCGAACAGTAAATTAGAAACAGCACTACCTAGCGGGGAAAACTTTGCGTTAGAGGTAATGTGACCAAATATGAATATGAATAAAATCTTCTATTGAGACACATGTCTTATGGAATCATAGTATATCAGAAAAATTAATTTCTATGATGATATATTAGTCATTAACACTATATTTACAGAAACAACAGTAAAAATGTTGACATATACCAATGTTGATACTTGTTTTCACCTTCTTTAGCCTGCACTGATCGTAAGTATCCATATTAGTTGAAAAACTTGTGCGAGCTAAGGACTAACGAGATCTTACCTTTTAACGTGTGATTCCTAACACGGTTGCAGAATCATCGCAGCTTCAACCATTTAAATTCTCTCGAGAAATATACTACAACATAAACATAAGCATGCATGGTGTGAAGCATGCGTGTGTATGTACGAAAAATGTGTGCATTATGTAATATTTGGGGACTCACAAACCAGTATAGCAGGACATCGACAGAAAATGACCACGTAGTCAAGTTGAAGATCAAACTCAACTTCAAGGTCAGATCATGAAATGGTGGAGGGGAGTAATCAGTTTTCAGGTTGGAGTGTGGAAATACCACCTTTTCAGTTGAATACACGCTTACGTCATTTGGTATATTGGCTTGAAACTTGGATAATATTGGGTTTTAATAACAAGATAGTAATACATTTCAAATTGAAACATGTGAACTGCGACATGTAAAAGTTCATGTCGAGAATATATTTAGGTGTGAAAATTTTTTTTTCGCTATAAAATGGTGTGTTGTGACTGTATGCATTGTTTTGGAGAACTTCCAAACCCCGTTTAACATGATGTTTGCAAATAATGAACTTTGTATTCATTTTCACAGTCAAACCACATTCCATAGTCAGATATTGCAATATAGTGTTGCATTTCAAATGATTAGATTATATTGCAATACGTGAAAGTTCTTGTTAGGCAAGCATATGCATGTGTATCAATCTATTCTACTGCAAAATGGCATGACCCTACGCATCTCTTTTGGAAACTCCGCAAATCTCCGTCTAGCATAACCTGTGCAGTGAATAAACTCACGTTCAGTTTCAAGCTTAAATCAAACTGTTCTGTCAGATCTTGACATGGTGGAAGAGAAACAGACCAAATTGAGGAAAAACCTGCTTTTTAGTTGAAATCATATCAATAACATCTACTATATGGCTTCAGATTTCTAATAAATTATGTTTCGAAAAGAAAAACGTAGTGTGACATTTTAAATCATTACATCATTTTTAAGCATGCGGAAGTTCATGTAGAGCATGCATATGTGTGAGAAATATCTGTAAAATGACAAGTGTTGACACTACATGTCTACAAATCTCCGTATAGCATGACATTGGCGGAGAAGTCGAAGTCAAATTTTAGTAATCATTTTTGATACATGAATGTATATTTGACACGAATCAACTATCGACGGCACTGAACTTGCTTTTTAAAAAATACTTTTATTGTTACCAACTTAAAAATGGAAAATTACAGAAATACAAAATATATGAAAGTATATGTGTTGTTGGTTTGAGGAATGAAATCTGACTGATTTTTGGATGCGAAGCTTCGAAGATATGCGCTCCTGTGAGAACTGTCTTGTCAGCATCTGGAACAGGGTGGCGGTACTGCTAGATTAGCGGGATTGTCCTGAGTGGTGAGATAATTCCTCCCCCCGAAGATTCAACTATCATGCGCAGCGGGGTAGTTGAACAGTGGATAGATCGGTTACTTCATTTACTACTTGTAATTTTTGCTACCCACTAGAGATACCTGACGTCACAGCCAAGCCCACCTCCCAACTGGATGCGATAACAGATGTCGATACGAACAGGCAGTGGTCGTTGCGCTCTCGGAGAGGGCAGACGTTAGCACAGTCCTCGGCCGCCTGCATGTCACCATCGATAGCGATGCTAGAGCGATGCGTTACGTCACAGCCTTTACTGCATCGAGAGAGGTGAGGGCACATCGATGAATATGCATTACTCAGCCACACGTCGTGGAGTGAACATCTTGCTCTCTTACCGTTGAACGGTTGCTGCTGTGACATCACACCACTAGTAACTTGGTGGGCTCACACCGATGGCACATTCATTACTTGAAGGATCTTCGAAGTATGCAGACGTATGTTTGTACATAGACAAGCACATAATGAAGCCCTGTACCGTGCATTCTCACACACACACACACACACACACACACTAATCAAATGTAATTACGTCACTATGACACACACACACACACACACATACACACGAAATCTCACATGAAAAAAATTCTGAACGATCCATGCACCAGACCCGTCAAGGTCACATCGCCTTGATGTTACTAAACAACAACAAAAAAAGCAATTAATACGTCATAGTGGTGGGGGGTGGCCCAGAACCGGCTGTATTCTACTACTTGGGTTCAATTTACCTATGAACCATCGTCATCGGTTAGTCATCAAGATGAATGAACCTCTGAAGAAGCCAACCACTCGTGTTAGCGAAACGTTAGGATGCAGTTCAAGACTGAGATTCTCTCAAGTTTGCATTCATTTCTCAGAGAGAAATTAACTTGACCATAAATGAAATAATGAAGTGAATGCGTACTTGAGGTATTGTCCTGAAACTGTACTTAATCTAGGGAAATTTTCCAATCGTGGAATTGATAAACTTTGAAAGAAATCTAACTGAAAATGCGACAGTCAATGATCTATCTGAATAATATGTTTCGATAATTTGAGAATTTATAATTCTAGCCTAGACCTTCACTAAGGTTAGGAAAAGGTAAACATTATCCAATGTGAATTTTTTATACTCCAGTTGGAGTATCTGTTGTTGACTGTTTTATTTGAAACAGATGTAGCTCCAGGAAAAACGTCTCTTACTCTATAGGTCATATTGGTTTCTACTTGCCAAATTTCCGTAAAATTTTTGTCGTCGTGAGAGTCATATTCAAATTATTAAACCAATTGGAATTCCGAAGGTTGATGTTTTTTTTTTTCAAAATATGCAAAACAAAAATACTTATATCGAAATTTATCTCATGGGATGAATTAGGTTCACCATCATTATCAAATATACTCCAATTGGAGTGGCTTCATTAATAGGGGCAGGGTCATTTTAGGAATTCGTTAAATTCATGAAAGATCATGTTGGGATTGGATTTGCCAGTTTTGCATGATACCAAGCTAGGTTGGATATGTGGGCAAATGAAATATCCTGGAACAAGAAGAACTACTTTTTGGGGGTTCATTTCAAGAAATTATATGATTCAAGACCAATAAGTTTTGTGAGGTTGAAGGAACCTGCAGGACTATAAACACAGGAAGAGAAAGAGTATGAAAAGTACTTTGTAGAAAATACCATTTGAGTTAGTGATCGTAGATTAGTAGTTTCAATTACATTTCAAGAATCAGTTTTAAAATTAGGTGAATNGTAATACCATTTGAGTTAGTGATCGTAGATTAGTAGTTTCAATTACATTTCAAGAATCAGTTTTAAAATTAGGTGAATCAAAACAAAGAGCCCTAATCTTACTAACACGTTACGATTTGATCTTCATAGAAATAACAAAAGGAAGAGCTTTATTTAGGTTCCTTCCATCGGAAAAAAATATTTGTGGAAGATATATATTGACTTTATGGTAGACTATGGACCATCGGGGCATATGACGAGAATGGATGATGCAAATAGTCAAGGTATATCCCATTATTTGGCTCGCTCATCATGAAGTTATGAACGAACATACTATAACTATTTAGATGAGGATTGTTTTTGCTGGGTCAGCTTTTCTGTAAAATTATTAGGCGCAAAAGGTAGGGTTGCACTAATAAAAATCATCACAACACCATAGTTATAACTTTCTGGAGCATTATTATGTACCTACCTGGTACATAAAGTGATTCAATATTCGAAAACTGGTTTTGCGAAGGTTTATTTTTGGAGCGATACGTGTTTCAATCACCAAGTGATCATCTTCAATAAGAAGATTAAACTAAATCTGCGTACAATACGTCAATACCTCTACTAGGTACCTGCGTATCAATTATCTTGAATGGATTTTACGATGTTGCCTTATGTTGAATCGCCACTGTTTTCTCCCGAGTATATCATTTTTGTTTTCACTGTAGATTTCAACACCACCTGGTCTCAGCAACAGAAAAGGATTGGGAGTGGACGCTTCTGGGTCATTAGGGTCTATTGAGATATGTGTTGAAGGTTTTGATTTCAGTGTATATTCAATTTCGGCCATCAAGGTTTGAAAAACTTCTTCTCCTGGGCAAGCTGTTGTCAAAGTTACCCTAAGAGCCGTTTTTGCGGAACGAACCATACGTCCCCATATTCCACTCATATGGCTAGCAGCTGGAGGGTTGAATTTCCATACAGTTCTCTGGCACGTAACTTCATCTGACAATTTCGTAAAATCCAACGTACTGGCAGCTTCTTTGAGCTCTCTTTCCGCTCCAACAAAATTTGTTCCATTGTCTGTGATAAATTGTTTAGGTTGTCCACTCGGCGAGAAATGAATCGTCTGATGGCAAGAATTGTTGAACTCGTGTTGAGTGTTGCCCTTATAGTACTCCGTATGTCTTTTCTTTTCGACGACCAATTGAAACAAATATTGGGCCAAAAAACTTATATCCAAATGACTTGGCTGCAGCATCAAAAACCAGTTCTTCGCATTTTCTGTTATTTCTTCATCCTCTAATTTTCGTGCATAACCTTTGTTTATATAGATTTGAATCTTAGTATAATACTATTTGGCGAATTAGTTGTTGCTAGTCAGTTTCGTTTCCATGCAAGGAAGACGTTTTATTGCATTCAGTTTGATGTCAGGTAATGTTGCCTCAGAATTTCTTCAAAGATGACCTATTTCGCATCTGTTACCAATTTTTCGAACTGTTTTATTCATGATTCCCAAAGTTTGCGGTCTTCTACAGAGTAAATGGATCTATCTTTCACCTTCACACCAAAATCTTTGATTTTGAAACTATCCTTCACCATTAGATGGAGTTCATCATCGTCGGTATATCGACAGCAAAGATTGACGTGAATATGTTCATTGTTATCAGGTGAATCATTAATAGGCTTGCTAATAGTCCAACTTAATTTTGATGTAGACATGATAGATTGGTTTATTTTCGGTTGAATAACCTGACGTGAAATAATCAAACCACAATTATCTTGTCCGATAAGGAGTTCAGGTTTAGCATTTCCAACAGATTTAAGAACTTTAGGATCCAAATGTGTGAATTTTCGAGTCAAAGTTTCTACATCAATTTTGTGATTTGGTAAATTCAAATTTCTTACTGTTCTGAGATTATTCATAATGAAAAACCTAGGGTTTTTAGTATTCGCTGAAATATTTACATACACTTTTTTGAAGTGTTTTCAAAATGAGTAATATCGTTAGCCCAGTGAAAACATAGTGGAACAACTGGTCCAGAAAGGTTCATCGTCCTAGCTAATTTTTCGTCGATCATGGAGCATGTTGATCTTTCATCAAACAGAGCAAATATTTTTATTTCACTTGTTGGTCCACGAAAAATAACTGATGCTACTCTCAATAGAGTGGTCCTTTTTGTATCATGTGCTTCAGCGTGAAATTCATTTAGGGACGCTGGCTGATTTTGGGAAGTTGACGGTGAGTTGCATGAACTATCTCTTTGTACATGAAGGAGACTATTGTATTTTCCTTCACAATTATCGACCCTACATCTTGTTTTCAAAAAGCATCTATTAGCCATGTGACCTGTTTGTAAACATAGAAAACATAATTTCAAATTCAGTGTCGAATCTTTTCTTTCTGGTACAGACTTTTCTTTGAATTCGTCACATTCTTTTATATCATGACTATCATCTTTGCAAAACACACAACCCGAAGTATATCTACGTTTGGTGTTATATTTTTTTGAAAACATCACCGTTTCTTTTCTTGAAACACATTTGTACATTTGAAATGGATTACTTGTTGATGCCATGGAATTTACTTCTTCTTCATACCATTTTGCGAAATCTTCAAGTGAATTTGGTATTCCCTGTATATTTTTCTGATATTTGAATTTCCCCCAGTTATATTTCTGAATCAGGAAAGCTTATTCATCAAACTTATCTATAATTCCGGGTTGAACAAATAAAGTGAAGAATTGACATTTTTCATTGTTACCACCAAATTATTGACTGCGTTCGAAAGATATAAGCAAGATTCAAATTCATCCTGTCACACCTGTCCAATTTTCTTGACTTTTGCTTTCAAAGAAAGTACAATTCACTCAGATCTGCCAAAATTCATGTCAAGTATTTTAAGGATTTCAGGAACATTACTCGGCGAAATCATTAAGGCTTTCACAGTTTCCCTAGTTCTTCCTTTGAGTGCCTTATCACGACGAACAAGGTTTTCCTCATCCGAGAAACAAAACTGCTCAGTAGATCTTTTGAACTCAGCAATGAAAATAGGCCAATCAGTGAACTCCCCTGAAAAATATAGAAGGTCTTTTGCTCTTTGTCTCATTACTAATACGTATTACTATTACGTATTTGCAGTCTTTTCATACATGGATGTTCGCAAATACAATAACGCTGGTTGCATTTTTCACTTAATTGTGAATTTTATTGTACTGTTCATCAACGTTCAAACATTTTGCAGCATTNGAGCGGTTGCTTTCGTTCGGTTAGTTTTTTATTCATTAGTTGGGCTTCCTGAACTTCTCAGATTTTTTTAGTCAAAATGATGGTCTCACTTAGACTGGCCGCACACATGTCGGAACATTTTGGTTCTCAATGTTGCGATGCATATCGTAGGTGGATCGTAAACAATATATACCAGCGTTTCACCGCATACTGGTCTGAACCTGGCATGGCCACACACAAATCAAAATGTTTCGGTTAAAATCTTCTCGAAACAAAATGTTTCGATCTGTGTACGGATAGCTCTATAGTTCTGATGTCTACTATCTGAATTTCATTTCGAATCAAATGAATCTGAAGAAATGAACTTTAAATGTTCAAGCCAATCTCAGATATACTCCAACGCCGTTCGTGGTATTAGCCAGTGGAGTAGTTGTTTCCTGATAGGCGTCAGTCCATTCAACCTGGTGTGTAGGTATATCCGAAAGCGGCTTGAACATTTAAATTTAATTTCTTTAGATTTGTTTACTGCCTGTCTTCAAGCATAGCTCACTGACTAATAAGAAAGTTTTTCTTTCTTATTCAGAGGAATTCAGCAAATTTCGGAAATGCAGTTGGTCAGTACCTCATCCACTAGATGGAGTGACATTTTTTATGTTCGCTCCAACTTAAGACGTGGAATGAAATACTCTGAAAGAATTTCCATTTTCAATTATAGAATATCATTGAAATTAGGTCGATGATGGTCACTATCTTGCACTAACGAGTGACTAAGGAGCCCGAAACCGGTCTGCAAGTGTGCCCGTTCCAAAATTGAAGGTCGACTCTTTCAGTTGTATTGCCAATTGCATATGCTAGATATTTTCTGTGAGGATTCCTGTATTGACGCCTGACGGATATAATCCAACGCCGTTAGTGGTATTAGCCAGTGGAGTAGTTGTTTTCTGATAGACCTCAGTCCATTCAACCTACTGTGTAGGTATATCCGAGACGGGCTTGAACATTTAAAATTCATTTCTTCAGATTTGTCTTCAAGCATAACCCACTGACTAATAAGATCTAATCAAATTGTTTCGAAACATTGGAACGGCACATGCACCTGAATCGGACTCTATCAGATTAAGTAATACTTTCGTTCCGGTGATACCTCCAATATTTGTATGAGCTCGCATAACAGAATGACAATCTCTACTTCCTTGTTCATTGCCTAATAGGAAACAAATGTACTTAGTTAGCAGTCAAAAAATTTGTTTCATATTAAAACGTTTCGACATCTTTGCAAATACACAGAACAGATTGAATCGTTCATTTCTACCTGTGTGCAGTCTGGCCTGTCTCATAGCAGAACATCCTCTACGGCAATCACGAGAACTTCACATCAATGACAATTGTATAGTTTTTCGAATTGTATGACTTGCGATATAGAATATGAATGCAGTTGGAGAATATGAGTGAATATGACAATTGCTAGACTCAGCAGGACCATATATTCATTTCTATCATGATATTTACGTATATTTACGTGCTACCTTGAGTACAATTTCAGTTGCTCTTTTTAAATTTCTGACATCAAAATCGCTCCCTTACGTTCTGTGTAGAATATCACGCTTGTGTCTAATGAATCCAGAACCAGAAGCTACTACCTTTGGGACTTTCTATATTTTTTCAGTTTTTTTTTTCAATAGCACGCCTCTTCGTCTGTATATGTGGTTTGGATGATGATTCACACTTCATACCAAAGCAACGATTTTCTTTCATTATGTTTGTCATCAGCCAAACAGCCCCTTTTCCACCGATGGAAGCCTCTTTTACTTTGAATCGATTCGAAAATTTTGATCTGCTCGGTGTCTGGCAGAAAGGTCGCCAATAATAAAATGAAATTGTAGAAACATCAGGTGATAACTTGATGTTGATTTTTGATGATTTTATGTGTGGGATACAGAATGTTATGCAATCGTATGTCAGAATGGGTAGCCATAAAATTGTGGAATGCTGAATCTATCCCAGACATATTCTCGAGTTCCGAAACAGTTAATCTGAGACAATTATAATTCAATTGTACTCTTCAAACAAAATAATATGAATTTCTACCATATGTTTTCTTACCATGTGTCACCAGATGTGACAAACAAGCAATTTTAAGGCATGAGTGTGAAATGTTGGGACGGTAAATATGGATTTTCAGTAATTGATAAGGATAGAGAAGTGCAAAGTGGCCTTTATCGCAAAGAATTAGATGCTTTCATGAATTGTTGTTGCTCTTGAAAAGTTTCAATTATTTGAGACATTTTAAGGAAAAAACAATGATGGAATTCATTTCAGAATGGAGTCAGTTGAAATGACGGATGCAGTTTGGACGAAATTCAATCATATCGGGAGTAGTCAGTCACCTATGTGATCGAACAGCTCTCGAGAGACTGCTACACCATTCACCGTGAAAGATATAATTGAAAGTGAGTTGGAAACGAAATTTAAAGAACTTGATCATGATCACAGAGAAATTTATGTCGAATCAGCTCTTCCGAAGAATCTTCAAGCCTCTCCAATGATAACTTCAGATTAAGAATCACCTAAAGCAGTTGGTATAGTGATGATCTGCCTCCGTCTTCAGAAATGCTAGAATTTAAGTTTATACCCAAAAAAAGATCTACGAAAAACTGATTATTCTCCGCAAGAAATGACTCTCATTCAACACACAGAAAGAAAGAAAATTTTGCATATGATACCGTCTCTGGAGTTCACATCAAGACTGAAACAAAAAATGTACCAATGGGTGTGGCTGATGTGGAGTTCATCGATGAGAACGTTGTGTTAAAGAAAAACGGTAAAACTATTGTTACCTATCAGGGCACTTCAAAATTATATGAATTCATACTCATTAAAGTACCACCAAGAAATATCCCCATTTGGGAAAGTTCATTCATCAAAGTACAATGTACTCCACATACTTCACATTCATATACTATTATTCATTGATGAAGTGTTATTATTATTACTATAAATATTGCTATAAATTCGACCAAATCTCACATTTGTCATCCAATAGAAATCTACTGCAAAACCCCAATAGAGGAGGTGCCGGCATGATCAAAATACCCACTCAAAAACTGTATCAGAAATAAGCATATACATTATTTGGGAAAGAAAGTTTTTGGCTTTCTACTACTGATACAAAAAAAATGGATGAGAGAATCTTCCAAAGAAAGGAAGGATTATTCAATTTGAAAATAAGTAACTCTATACATGGATGTGTAGATCATGCAAAGAAGTAACTTTCAGACACAAACTGAAAGAAAGTCCTCCTGAAACAGCTACTTTCATATAAACATTGAATTACACGAAAGAA